>JADBJO010022310.1:17500-28147 GCA_016801955.1 Conus betulinus | reverse complement strand
ACTAAGGTGGGGATGGAGAATGAACAGACTAAGGCGGGGGATGGAGAGATGAACAGACTAAGGTGGGGGATGGAGAGATGAACAGACTAAGGCGGGGGGATGGAGAGATGAACAGACTAAGGCGGGGGATATGAACAGATGAACAGACTAAGGCGGGTGATGGAGAGATGAAGAGACTAAGGCGGGGGATGGAGAGATGAACAGACTAAGGGGGGGATGGAGGAGATGAACAGATTAAGGCGGGGATGAACAGACTAAGGCGGGGGGATGGGAGAGATGAACAGACTAAGGCGGGGGATGACTAAGGCGGGGGATGGAGAGATGAACAGACTAAGGCGGGATATGGAGAGATGAACAGACTAAGGCGGGGGATGAACAGACTAAGGCGGGGGAGGAGAGATGAACAGACTAAGGCGGGGGATGGAGAGATGAACAGACTAAGGCGGGGATGGAGAGATGAAGAGACTAAGGCGGGGGATGGAGAGATGAAACAACTAAGGTGGGGGATGGAGAGATGAACAGACTAAGGCGGGGATGGAGAGATGAACAGACTAAGGCGGGGAGAAACAGAAAGACTAAGGCGGGGATGAACAGACTAAGGCGGGGGGATGGAGAGGAGGGAAGTGAGAAGGGAGGTGGGGGGACGGGAGAAAGTCGAGGATGTGGAGAATAGAAAAGGTTGGAGGTGGAAGATTGAAAGAACGAAGCATGTGGGAAGGGGAAGGGGAGAAGGATGGAAAATAAAGGGAGGTGGGGGAGGGGAAAGACGAAGGTGTGTAGGAAGGGGGGAGGGAAGGAAGGGGAAGGAGATGGGGAGATGAGGAAGGGGAGAAATGCAAATGGGGAGTGGGAAGGGAGGAGGGGCAAGTGGAGGGAGAGGTGGGGTTGGAAGAATGACGGGGGGGGGGGGGGGGGGGAGGAGGAGGGAAGAAGGTAGGTAGGGGGGAGGGGAAAAAAAGGGGGGGGGGGGGGGGGATAAGCACGGAAAGGACGTGGATGGGGGAAGGGGGAAGGCAGGGTGGGGAAGGTAAGGGAGAGGTGGGGACAGGTGAAGGGGAGGAAGGTGAAGGTGGGGGAGATGTGGGGACAGGGGAAAGGGAGGAGGCGTAAAGGTGGGGACAGGGGAAAGGAGGAGGCGTAAAGGTGGGGACAGGGGAAAGGGAGGAATATAAATGTGGGCGGAGGGAGGGGGGGTGCAGGGGAAATACGAGGGTGATGGGGTGGGGGGAGTGGAAGGAAGATAACTGGGGACAGGGAAGTGGTGAAAATGGGGCTGTTGGGGAGAGCATACTGGAGATGGTTGTGTTCCGGCATGTATGTTTCATAATCATACTAAGCACGTAGTTTGTGTGTGTGTGTGTGTGTGTGTGTGTGTGTGTGTGTGTGTGTGTGGTGTGTGTGTGTGTGTGTGTGTGGTGTGTGTGTGTGTGTGTGTGTGCATGCGTGCATGCTTGCGCGCGAGCAAGTGTGTGTGTGTGTGGGGGGGGGGGGGGGGGGATGGATGTATACTTCATATAGTAAGCACGTATTGGCGCGCGCGCGCGTGTGTGTGTGTGGTATGTGTGTGTGTGTGTGTGTGTGTGTGTGTGTGTGTGTGTGTGTGGTGTGCATGCGTGCATGTATGTGTGTGTGTATGTGTGCATGCGTGCGCGCGCGTGTGTGTATGTATGCGTGTGTGTGTGTATGTGTGTGTGTGTGTGTGTATGTGTGTGTGTGTGTGTGTGTGTGTGTGTGTGTGTGTGTGTGTGTGTGTGTGTGTGTGTGTGTGTGTGTTGGATCACAACAGGCACCACTCAACACCACCCAAGTGACACAGCACCGGGTGCAGGGTCTTCTCAGGTAGGTTGCCTCATGACAACTTGATACTGACTGCTCCCCGCCAGTTGCCGGTGCCAGGACTGCTATGGGACAGGCTGGGGTGTAGCTGTGAACAGGGGGCTGGGATGAAGGGCTTTGGGGGCAATGCCAGTGAAGTGGATTGGAAGGTCAGACATCAACAAACCCAGCCAACTGGTTAAAAAGAAAAAAACATAACCATCACCACCGCCACCACCATCACCACCCCACCACCATCACCACCACCACCACCACCACCACCAACAACAACAACAAACAACAACAACAAAAATAAACGATAAAACCAACCAACCAGCCGAACAAGAAAAAAAATCTAAAACTAAATTGATGTCCACACGAACGAAAGTTTATTTAGTATTTATGAACTATCGAAATGGAAATTACCGCAAATGTACAAACCACAGCAATAACGTCATCAGGTTTATCACAGCTGTAGGAACAATGTACAAACCACAGCAATAACGTCATCAGATTTATCACAGCTGTAGGAACAATGTACAAACCACAGCAATAACGTCATCAGATTTATCATAGCTGTAGGAACAATGTACAAACCACAGCAATAACGTCATCAGATTTATCACAGCTGTAGGAACCAGCATTGGATTTGTTTTCTAATACTTAGAATAACCAGCAACACTTTCGTTACGTCTCGAAATAAATAAGCTTAACGAATAAGGATCTAACACGTTTGTAGAAAGCAATAACATAAACATGTTTTTGAAAGGAGTTTGTTTTCCCAAAAACATATCAAAACGTTCTGCAAACATATATACTGGGGGGAAAAAAAGTACAGATCAAGCTGCTGAGCCTATTTCTTTCAGTAATAAAAAGATTAAACTTGACAAAAAGTTCTTTTACAAGAAGTGGATGCAGAGCAATATACCTTAATTTAGAATTCTCTCCATGACAGTGACACTTTGTTAACTGCCATGCATCATCAGACAAGCTGGGAATCCAGGTCAGTGTTCTGAATGACATAAGGGGCGTGCTGCAGGTTGAAGACTACACAGAGAACAGGAGATAGAAATGAGAAGCATTGATAACAGAATAGAATTAGACAAAAACAATAACAATGACAGAACTGTAGCGATTCATAAATTCTGTAGCGTTACAAAAGGAAAACGAAACTAATAAAGTTTTTTTAATTCAAGTGCCTTGTCAAATAGTAACAATATCTGGACAAACCTACTGACTAGACACAGGTACCACAAGATTAAAGAACATTAAATAAACACAACTGGAATGGTTCTAGCAAAAAAAGTGCCATAGAGATCTTAGAAATATGTTTTGAACAAAAGTATGCAAATGATTAATAGAAACAAATGTAATCACTGAAAAAGACCCATTCAGTTCATCACTACCTGTTAGAATGTGAGTTTACACGGGCATTCTGTGAAGAGGTTGACAGAGTTCTGAAAACTGTGTTCATTCTGTGAAGAGGTTGGCAGAGTTCTGAAAACTGTGTTCATTCTGTGAAAGACTGTCCCTTAACGTGGAACTGATGAGAAACACACACAGACACAGACACACACACACACACACACACACACACACACACACACACACACACACACACACACACACACAAAACGATGATCTGTTGGATTTGATACTTGTGATGGAAAAATATTACTTGCATGAATGTGGAATTAACCAACAAAAACTAACGTGAATGCTTGTGGAGGATCAGCTCAACATATATAACGTATAGAAAATACACACACACACACACACACACACACACACACACACACACACACACACACACACACACACACGCACATATTCTTGGTAGAATGAATGATAAAAATGACCAAACCAAATGATTCCCATGTATCATACTAAGAGGGGTAAATGTTTGTTGTATATACGATAGATGTTCTCTCCTTTCTATGCGCCAGTTGTCCGTGACCTTGCTGCCTTATTGGAACAACATGATGCTGAAGCTGGTCTGTAGGATTAGCTTTCTCCGAATGTCATGACCTGATGGATTTGAATGAGAATGTATGTGACGTGTTTTATAACCTTGCTTGATGTTTGCGTGCACTTTTAATCTTGATTATTGTTCACACTGTATGCGCGCGCGCGCGCGCGCACACACCACACGTGCACACACACACACACACACACACACACACACACACACGCGCGCGCGCGCGCGCGCGCGCGCGCACGCACGCACGCACACACACACATACACACAACTCTATGTATATATGGAGTGGTGGAAATGGAATTGCGGATTTTACTACTTCTTGTGTTTTTACCTCATGACTATATCCAGCACTTAACGTTTTTGAGCGGCGCTCAGCAATCAGCAGGCTTTGCTTCAAATTATATATATATATATATATATATATATATATATATATATATATATATATATATATATATATATATATATATATATATATATATAGAAAACAATAAATTCCAAGGATAGGTACCGAGCACCGTTCCAGCAACTTACAGAGCAGCTAGGTGTTGCAATGACTGCAGCATTTATTTATTCCCCATTCACCCACTCAAGCACATACTGTCAGTTAGGCAGAATCATCTACCACTGCAGATATGAGGCTTACCACCCCCCTATTTCTACAATCTGAGACATATGAGCAAGCTTTGTTTATAATTCAATATTTCTTGCAGTCATTGCAACACCTAGCTGCTCTGTAAGTTGCTGGAACGGTGCTCGGTACTTATCCTTGGAATTTATTGTTTCATTGTAATTTAGTCCCCTTGCGGATTCATTCCAAGAACTGGCCCTCAGCACTTGTGTCTTAAGAGGTTATCTTTTTATATTTTCTACTTTCACAAGAAAATGTAGCTTGTTTTGCTCTTTCATGATTTTCTTTTGCTTCTTAGGTGGCACCTTTAGTTAGTTTTTTTTGAAAACTCAACAAACATACTATGGTATTGCACACCAGCCTTTTTTTTTTTTTGTATAGCATTCTTCTTAAAACGAAAAAGGCAGAGGAGTCAAATTACCATTTTCCGCGGTCCACTGAGGAGAAACATCAGGTTTCGAAATACCGGTATCTGACCAGGAGTTATATGTTAGTGAGCTTTCTCTCCCCATTGGAGATGGTCTCCCTCTTTGGAGACTTTAAGTTTTGCTGAAGGTTTTTGAGAAGCATTTATTTATTCCCCATTCACCCACTCAAGCACATACTGTTATATATATATATATGAATAAGTGGTTGTTGGATCACTACAGACATTTTTCGCCGAAGATGAGAGATAAGTGGTTTCTCGTTCTTCGTTCTCGCTGCCGTAAATGGTGTTTGTTTTCGCCTGAAGAAGACCCAAAAGGCCGAAATGCATTGTGTTTTGTCCAATAATCTGTTGTTGTTTTTTGTTTTGTTTTGTTTTGTTTTTGTATCTTTGGCGGTAACTAACCCCTTTTCTTCTTCCTATTTTTATCACCTGTATTGTCAGAACTGTTTGAACCATGATTATTCAGTCAACACTTATGGGCATGTACTTGTAAATTAATCACACTGTACAAACAGCGCCAGAGCTATCAGAATCACCACAGACTGTCAAATGTGAATCACCTCATACAATCAGCGTCAATCATTAGAATTATCATCATCAAGTGTATCATCAGTTCTATACGATCAACGTCAGAATTATCAGAATAATCACTGATAAATGGACCATACCAAGCAATCGACATCAAAGCTATCAGAACAACTACACATGCGTAAACCATACAACAAGCTCAAATTCAGAGTTGTTAGAATCACCACAAATATTCACAAAAATGAACTGTCCAGGGATGGGATTGTTGGAAGGGGAGGTCGTGAATTGTGTGCGTTCTGGTTCACTGAAATAAGTGCTCCAGACCCCTCCTCCACACCCCCCCCCCCCCCCCCCCCCCCCCCCCCCCCCCTCCAATTCCTATCCTTTCTCCCTCTTAGTTTCACTAAGAACTGTCCATTAGTGGGTTTGAAAGATGCGGAGGCTGTCCACAGTATGTGTCTTGAAGCCATCGTTCTGGTGGTTCTGGTGGTTCGTCTGTACACTGTGGAACGTTCCTCTCTGAAGCAATACTCTGCTGCTCCAAGTATAGATTATGCATTGTCTACATCAGACCAGGAACTCTACAAACATGTATACACCCGATAGAAAAATAGATCTCTAGTATTTTTGGTACATATTCCGTAGTAATCACAACAAAACCAGCACGCTATTATTTCATGTCTCATCATTATGCAATGTTCAATACAAAATTAGCATCATGAATTCCAGAATCAGCATTACTAATTAACATGCACGTTGTACAGTAGTCACTACAAAACCAGCACTATTACTTCATGTACAAATTAAGCAGCGTAGAAAAAAAATGAGAGCAATCAATCCTTTTTTTTTGCGTCGCGAAAACCCGGCTGGGAGGTCGTGGGTTCGATTCCTATGAGTGCCCTTTATTCATGGGATTGTTCTGCTCCACAGTTGACTTTGCTACGGCTCAGCTGGGAAGACTGGGACCACACAGTGGAATTTCATCCACTTAATAGATGTGTCTCTGAGAGTGTTGCTCAAATTTCTTGACCAACACTGCATGTGTCTGTATGTCTCGGGCCTGGTTGACGCTGGGATACATTATGAAAGTAAACATACAGCACCGCCTTGTCATGCCGTCTTAGACCAGATTGGAAATCCGTATCATCATCTTTATCAATCAGCATACAATAGCCTCAAATTCTGGACACTTCATGCCCTGCTCTCATGGTGACCTCAGTTCTGATTACCTCTCAACGTCTGTGGCATTGGTTGGATTCTGTTGCCGTCGTCGGTTTCGACAAATTCATGGGCACTGTCCTTGGATGGACATGGTGGCGCCCTCTGGAGGGAAAGCTCACTCACGCTAAGCAACTATTATCGTCAGTAGGGGGCTTAATAGGCAGTGTTGTGTGTATGCTGGATCTGAAACAGGCGCCACTGAACACTACCGAAGTGACTCGGCGGTAGTGCACTCTCTTCTGGAGGGTTGTCTCGTGACGACGTCACATTGACTGCTCCCTGTGGATTGCTGGTTCCCAAGCTGTGGTGGGCTGGGTCGGGCTGTGGCTGTGGATGAGGAGTCGGAATGAGCGGCGAGGGTGGAATGCCACTGAGGGGAACCCACATTCCAACACACACACACACACACACACACACGGAGATAAGCGCGCACGCGCACACGTGCGAGTGTGACGTCAACGTAAATTATGACGTCAACTTAAAATGACATAGGTATCTACATGACGAAAATAATAATATGACGAGAAGAGAGAGCAAGAACTAACGGCCGAGGCTTGTGTCCAGCCTATTTTATTTTGTTTAAATCGTCGCTTTCTCCGTAGTGTTACTATGTGGAGAGGCTGACTGTCAAGTCAGTAGTGCGTCGATGGTCAATGTGTATGTGCGATACTTCTGATGACGGTACCAGTGAAATATGTACCTGGAAATGTATTTGTTATAAAATGTTGTGAAGGCTGTGTCGCCGACAAAGACGTAAAACTCCTACAAGAAAATTTATGTGCGCTAATTGTACCACCTCATGTGTGTCGGTGGGCTGGGTTTATTGATGTGAACATTGTAATATCAATACACGGAGAAGTTAGTTAATTTTTGTTTTAGATCAACTACACGTCGAATCGAAGTTTATTGTGTTCTATGGAACTTTGCTGAAATCGTGTGTTCGCCGGGGATTCAATGGTTTACTGTGCCTTGTGAATCTGCCGTTCTTCTTCTATGGATTGCTTTGCATTGTGGATCTGCGGTTCTTCTGCTATGGATTAATGTGCTTTGTGAATGTGAATCTGCGGTTCTTCTTCTGACGGTTCAACATAATTTATTGTGCTTGCTGTGTGGAGAACATGTTTCTTCTTCTTCATCGCTTGTGTTTATGAACAGCCGTGCTTTTTGTGTGGGGACCTTGGTTATCCGTCTTTGCCTTCTTTTAGTGTTGTAGACTGTGGCTTGAGTACTGTGGAACCGAGTGTGTTGACTGTATATGTGAGACACTGCGGACGGCGCCGGCGAGATCTGTGAGTGATACCAAGATATGTAATATGAACGCTGATATCTGATAATTGAAGTTCCTATGTATTGATAGCTTGATCTATATGCTATGTAGTGACATATGTTGATTTGTACCAGTTCACATGAATGTATATTTTGATGGTTCAGGCAGCATAATTATAAAGAAAAAAAATTTAACTCGTGTGTTGCCTGGCTATCCATGTGCGTATGGTGTGGGTGTGTGTAGGGACTAATTATTACACACATCCAAACTTTTGAGAACGGGAGTCAGACAGCAAAACACGCACCGCACACCATCCGTAACAGCGAGACTCTCAGACCCAAATGTTTTATTCATATAGGCCATAGCCCCTTAAAATGGGCGTATACACTGTGATTCATGTTGAAAATGATATTGGTATTCTTTACGTTATATACACACTTCGCTTCTTGAATGTTTTATATAGATAAATAGCTAACGGTTTTAACAGTGTTTTCATTTGATGACATTAACAGGGTTAACTGAAAAAGACAAGGTTTATTGAAATACTTTGGGTGGGATGAATTGGCCTCTAAGATCTTTTAATACTGGACAAACCAATACAAAATGAACTTCATCCTCTTTCGTATTCTGACATAATGCATAGATCAGAATTCTGGTAAATGACTGTCTATAACGGAAATAATGATCAGAGATCAGAGACACCAAATCTAAACTTAGTCATAATGCGTTTTATATGTTTGTCTATTTTCATTGACATGTAGACAGGTAAACGTCGAAAATAGCTACACGTTCTGTATAAGTCAAATCTGTCACTGTTCTGTACATGAGAATTCCAATTTTGCCAGCTGCAATCAACCAGTCTTTCTCGGAATACCCTGATAAAAACATCCACATCACCAAGGCCTTGGCTCATCCATACAAATCCGAAACCATATTCACACAATTTCATTCTCACATTAGTCACCAGTTCTTTTTTCCTCTGTTATCTAAGTGTAACATTGTTCGATATGCTTTGTATGGTAATCTGTAATCCTGCATCTGAATAATTTTAAGCCAGTATCGAACACATTTAACGGCGGAATTCAAATATATTGGAAATCTAGTTGTTTCACCATATACCAAATAATTCGGTGTTTGCAATGATACTCCAAGGAATTTCTTCAAAGCAAAAAGATGGATCTTCTCACAATGTACATTAGCACCAGCATCAAGGCCCCATACTTCAGCTCCATACTGTACCATAGGTTGAACTCGGGCATCAATAGCTCAGTTGGTAGAGCGCCGGACTCGTAATCTTGGTGATCCTGGGGTTGCGGGTTCGAATCTCCGCCGGGCCGTTTCGGTACAGGGGATTTTTCCCTCGAAGTTAACATTGGTTCTGACTCCATTTCCCTTACAGTCCTTCGAATGAGACTTTAAACCGAGGTTCCGTGTGTGGACGCACGCATAACATCTTGGACACACGTAAAATCCCATCACCAACTTTCGGAGGAGTAGGCCAGTTTGGCCGTTGGTATGGATGACACGTTACATATAGCATGCACCCTGTGTGGGATGTGGAAAGAATGAAGGAAGTAAGCAAACTGAGTGAATGATATGAACGATACTGACTGGATGTCACGGGAAACGACTGAATGAAGCGCCAGCTGGCAGCTCTTCAGTCGGCACTACCCAGGTAGGCAGCCCGTTGTGTAAACGAGTGTGGATTGTAAAGCGCTTAGAGCTTGGTCTCTAGCCGAGAATAGGCGCTATATAAAGTATTCGTTATTATTATTATTATCAAATAACTTCAAAAACAAAGTAAGGGAGTCATTATTTAGCAACGACAATTTCTTTAATATGCACAGTAATACAGTTTTTGCTGTACTTGCTAAATCCTTGCAGGCAAAGACAAAGCTCAAGCGCGTTGAGAAATATATACCTAAGTATTTATATACATTCACAGCAGGCATTATAGAACCATTATATGTCCATCTCTCTCATCTCTCTCTCTCTCTCTCTCTCTCTCTCTCTCTCTCTCTCTCTCTCTCTCTCTCTCTGCTGCAAGATATCCACCCTTTCTGAAAACAATTATGTTGCTTTTTGTCATATTAACTTTTAATTCTAATGAAGCAGCAACTCTTTGTAAAGTATTAAACTGGGTTTGTAGCCCAATAACTGTTTCTGATACCAAGGCTACATCGTCAGCCAAAAGAAGAATGAAAATCTCCAAACATCATTTATAGAATTTGCACCATGCCTTCCTCAACGTATAACTTCCTGTGTTAATTCATTAATTAATAAAGAGAACAGAAGAGGGCTACAGACATCGCCCAGTTTCACACCAGAAGTACAATTTATATAGTCTGTTAAAGCAGCACCAGATCGCACTCTTGCCATTACACAATCATACATACTTATAACGCATTTAAAAAGGTCCCATGAATACCATTTTTTAAGCAGGATAGGCCACAGCAAAGTTCTATTTACTAAATCAAACGCCTTCTCAAAGTCAATGAATGCAACATACAATTTGCGATTTAAACAAAAACTGTTTTTGTACAAATGCCATCAGTGTGAACATGTGGTCAAACAGTGAGATATTTTTCTTAAACCCAGCTTGATATTCTCTGGTAATGTTATTATCTTCCACCCACTCCTGTAATCTCCTGTTGATTATAGCACTGTACAGTTTACAGCAAATATTACACAACGAAATTCCTCTATAATTATTTGCATTGTTTGCATATCCTTTTTTATACAATGGGATAACAACAGACTCGGACCAACATCTG
>JADBJO010022310.1:10000-12500 GCA_016801955.1 Conus betulinus | reverse complement strand
CTTTCCGTGTTTTAACATCCCAAACTTTCAAACTTTCTAACACTGCCTTAGAATCAACACAGAATAAATGTTACAGAAAGAATGATTACTATCACAAATAAAGAGTAATGCCATAAGAACAGCATACAATTCTGCCGTAAAAATAGAGAATCCTTTTCCAAGGCTGTATGCTTTTTGAACTTTTAAAGCCGGAAAAAACAAAAAACCTGAACCTGCACTTAACTGGCAAACGGAACCATCCGTAAAAATTTTTAAATGATTTGAATATTTGTTTTCTAAATTTCCTCTCACTTTAGAAGTTAAAATGTTAATGTTATCATTTTTCCGGACATCAGTGTAATCTACATCAAAGACAGCTTGTCTATGTTCTCATGGAGGCACCGGGGAAAGAACAGGAGCAGGTGAGAGAGAAGTGACATCAATATTGCATGTTTCAAAAAATCTTTCGTGTAATTTCGAATGGGACAAAGATAATCTAGCTGTTGAGCTCTTTTCGGATATTCAACATTTGAATCCATCAACACTTCGTTTTCGACTGAATTAGGTACTGAAAGACTTCTTGCAATATATTTGGCCACAGCTAATCTACGTTGATCTGACAGTGATAGCATATCAATTTCTTTGTACACCTTCAATGTGTTTTGTGTGCACTGGGACACCAAGCGCTAATTTGATAGCTTTGCTGTCTATACTTTGCAATTTTTTCAGTAGACTTTGAGGAGCTGAAAAATAAACTTCTTGTCCGTACACTAGTTTTGATCTTATTAGAGAAACAGCTAGGTGCAGGAGGATTTTTGTATCTTGAGCCCACGGCTGAATACAAATAATTTTCAATAAGATTAAACGTTTTCTTGTTTTAGTTATCAAGCTTTCAATGTAAAAACGCCAGTTAAGTTTAGGGGTTAAAACTCACACCCAGAAATTTTGTTTTTGTGAGTACAATGCAATTCAGAGCCATTCAATTTGAAGCTTGGCAAATACAGTGGATTGTCTCCATTATTGAAAAGCATTAATTGTGTTTTTTCACCTGAGAGAATAAGCTCGTTATTTTCCCATAAAGTTGTTTAATTTATCTATTTCTAACTGATATATCTTCTGTATATGATTCGTAACTCTCTTGCCAGTATGCTTTCGAATATTTGTGTTTATCCACATAGCAATGTCGTCAGCATATTGTACTAAACTCACACTTTTTGATAATATCTTTGGAAGATCATAAATAAGAATGTTAAACAACATGGGGGCTATAATAGAACCCTGTGGTATTCCGATATCAATGCTCTGAAAAGATGAGTAAACCTTCCCTATTCTTGTACATATGGATCTCTGCGACAAAAAAACTTTTAAAGTATTGAAACATCGTTCCATTAATTCCTATTCTTTCAATTTATAAAGTAGTCTAGCGTGCCAGATACTATCATACGCTTCTCTGATATCAAAAAAGGTAGCAAGTGTGCTTTTCCGTCTAGCAAACTGCTTTTTAATTTGACTTGTAAGTTTCACCAAATGATCTGTTGTACACATCGACTTTTGCGAAATCCCGCTTGATTCGCTGGGATTATACTTTCTTTTTCACAAAAATATAAAAGACGTCTTTGGATAATCTTTTCTAACAACTTTCCAACATGAGAGGTTAGTGCTATTGGCCTGTAGCTACCAATGTCTGACCTGGGCTTACCTTTTTTTGAAACTGGGACTACAACAGATCTCTTCCAGATACTAGGGAGAGTTCCATTAAACCAACATTTTTGTAAAATGAATGCAGTAATCGTTTCCAATGTGAAGGCAAGTGGTATAACAGTTGACAGGATATACCATCTAGGCCAACAGCACTTGAATTTGAAGAAAAAGATTCTAACGTCTCATAAAATTCATATGTAATAGGAGCGTTTAAATAATGGAATGATTTGGTGGTGGATCCTGATAGACAGTTCGTTTTTCTTCCTCCTCTCTAAAACACCTGATAGATGGACTGAGACTAGACAGCAAGTTATTTTCTGAAAATATTTTGACGAATGCCTCAGCTTTCTCCTGTGAGGATGGAAGAGCATTATTATCTAACTTAATTGGGTACTATTGCAAGCAATAACCATTTTTCAATTTTTTTAACCATTTTCCAAACCCTTATGGGATATCTTTTGATTCCGATATTTGGATCTACAAAATTCTGAGAAATGTATTCTTTACGCTCGGGCAACGACTCTGTGTACTGTTATTTTTGGCATGTTTCATAGCTAGGAAAATTGTCATCTGTTCTCACTTTCAGCCAAGCTTTATAAGCTTCTTTTTTAAGAGCTACAGCTATCGCACAATCTAAATTCCACCACGAATTACCAACATATTTCCACTGTTGGGCATCTTTACAAATAGGAATAGATTTCCGGCCGCCTGTAAGACATGTCGACAAAAACTCTGTATAATATGCATCTATACCTTTATTTTCAATGCTACGGAAAGGGTGTATTGGACAAGATCGATTCATACAGAGACCAATTTGCAT
>JADBJO010022310.1:0-5000 GCA_016801955.1 Conus betulinus | reverse complement strand
AAAACTCAAAACTAACATTTTTCAAAGTCTCGTCGCTCACTCTGGGAGCTTATTATCCATAGCATCAAAACTCTCCTCTTCTCGCAAACCACATCAAACCTTTCTTCATCATGAAGTTCATAACTAATTAAGTCGCAGAATAAAACAGAATCTTTTTTTCCCTAAAACCACTTCCTTTAACACTCACTTCATCTATTCATGTTTTCCGAAAGCATTTCGTTTTGCTACCCTACCAAGTCATAGGATAACAGAACACAGCAAATATTTTTCTTTCTAAACCAAACCTTCAAAAGTGTGCTGAGGAAGTTTCAGTCGCTTCTAAACGGGATACGGTTTCGGTTTGCTAACAAATAAAACACTGAATGATAAATACCTGACTGCCACACAAAAAGACAGCTGGGTCCCTCTTCGGCCTTCTGGAATGCTGCAGAGCCGGAAGCACTGCAGAGACTGCCTAACCAGTTCAGCTCACCCGGCTTTAAACGGTGCGCAGGTGAGTAGCAGTCAGGTAAACTTTTCAACCGGCTTCTGGAGGACTACCTTCCGGTTAGCACGGTTGCATGAAAATTTGTGACCAGACGGGAAACGGTCCGTCACAACCACCCCTAGAACAACAATGACGATAAAGATAGCAATGATGATGTCCTGATAGCTAACACACAGCTGAACAGACAGCACAGAACGTTACGATGTCCTGATAGCTAACACACAGCTCAACAGACACAGCACAGAACGTTACGATGTCCTGATAGCTAACACACAGCTCAACAGACACAGCACAGAACGTTTATGATGTCCTGATATCTAACACACAGCTCAACAGACACAGCACAGAATGTTACCTGAAGACGGTGTGGCCAAGTGTTCCCAGCTGCGCTCTTGCTCAGAAAGCCGTCTGTCCCAGTGACAAGACCACAGCTCACTGACAACAGCGCCGTTATCTGCTGACGTCACTGCTGTTCCTAAGTCACGTGGTGCACCGTGCAGTCAGCAACATCAAGTAAGGCAAACGGCAGAGCGCTGGTAGCTCTCAACAAGGAAGTATGTAGTGGTGTTGCACAACACGTCTCTCAGTTTCAGTTTAACTACGCAGTTTCCCGTGTCCTGTTTCGGAACAATAGCAAAAGCTATAAACAGAATCTACACAGTTGTCAACTGATACAAGTCATAAGTCTACGAAAGATCTCTGGAGTCAGATTTAACATTCAGAGGCTCCCCTCCCTTAATCTGCCCTCCCCCCCCATCCCCCACCCCCACCCCTGATCCCCACACCTTCCATCATTTTACCTCTGTCCCTTATCCCCCCCTCCACCTCCCATTCCCCCACCTTCCATCATTTATACTGTTCTGTCCCTTAATCCCCCCTCCCCCCTACCCCCCTCCCACCTCACCATCTTCCATCATTCTACCTCTGTCCAGCTCCTTCCTCATTTCCCCTAATGCCTTCCACTACCCCTCCCCCCCCCCCCCCCTCCAGCATGATGCCTTCCACCACCACCCCCTAACATGATGCCTTCCACTCCCCCTAACATGAGTCTTCCACTACCACCCTAACATGATGCCTTCCACTACCCCCCCTAACATGATGTCTTCCACTACCCCCCCCTAACATGATGCCTTCCACTACCCCCCTAACATGATGCCTTCCACTACCCCCCCAACATGATGCCTTCCACTCCCCCTAACATGATGTCTTCCACTCCCCCTAACATGATGTCTTCCACTACCCCCCTAACATGATGTCTTCCACTACCACCCTAACATGATGCCTTCCACTACCCCCTAACATGATGTCTTCCACTACCCCTCTAACATGATGCCTTCCACTACCTCACCCCCAAACATGATGCCTTCCACTACCCCCCCAACATGATGCCTTCCACTACCCCCCCTCCCTAACATAATGCCTTCCACTACCTCACCCTAACATGATGCCTTCCACTACCCCCTAACATGATGCCTTCCACTACCCCTAACATGATGCCTTCCCACTACCTCACCCTAACATGATGCCTTCCACTACCTCACCCTAACATGATGCCTTCCACTACCCCCTAACATGATGCCTTCCACTACCCCCTAACATGATGCCTTCCACTACTCCCCTAACATGATGCCTTCCACTACTCCCTAACATGATGCCTTCCACTACCCCCTAACATGATGTCTTCCACTACCCCCTAACATGATGCCTTCCACTACCCCCTAACATGATGCCTTCCACTACCCCCTAACATGATGCCTTCCACCGCTCCCCAACATGATGCCTTCCACGACCCCTTTAACATATGCAGACGCACACACATATACACTGAAGTTATCAACAAAGTGCAGAGCCATTAATTGCTGTCATCATTAGTCACCTGTGCATAACTAAAAATGTTTGATCACAGGATCTTGCATACAACAAAATGTACAAAATGTCATTCTTTAGATTAGGATCAACAGAACAAGTGAAACTGATCAAGAAAGGATGTGTATGCAACAAACCAAACATAAAATAATTCAAACTCGACAGATCCAGTAGAAAACATACAGAAAAATGTTTGCAAAAAGATCATCGCTCTAGCAAAAAAGACATATTGGGAAATATTTTGTAATTCGGAGATTACAGAATCAAAGGATATGTACAAGGTTTGGAAAAAAATAAAAGAAATGAAAAAATGTAACAGGACACAATCATTTCCTGTAAAATTAGATTCGGAATTTCCAACTGCGTTAGAAAAAGGCTGAGGCTTTGATTTGTAGACACTTTTTCATGTAACAGTTGTACAGCAAGCCTGAATCCAGAGGCTAAACTTTTTAGAACAACCGAGGAAGAAAAAGAAAATGTATTCAGACCCTAGCCCAATTCAAGAACACTATTTAAATTCTCCTTTACAAATTACAGAATTGAAAGAAGCATTAGCTTCTATCTCTTCTTCAATTTCAGCAGTTGGTCTAGATGGAGTTTCTTACCAGATGCTATGTCACTTGCCTCCTTCTTGGATAGGTTTGCTACTTTCTTTATTCCAAAAGTGTTGGGATATTGGCGCTATTCCTAAAATCTGGAAGAGTTCAGTAGTTGTACCAATTCTAAAAGAGGGCAAAATTAGATCTTCAGTTAACAGCTATAGACCAATTTCGCTTACTTCTCATGCTGGAAAAATAATGGAAAAAAAATTATACTCAAGCGGATCACTTTTTATTGTGAAAAGAATAACAAGATTCCAGTCCAGCAAAGGGAGATGCTACTACAGATCATTTGGTTAAGCTTTACTACTCAGGTCAAAACGTCAATTTCACGAAGAAAAAGCACACTAGCTACATTTTTTGACGTTTAATAAAAAAGCGTATGATAGTAGTGTTTGGCATGCCAGATTACTGTTCAAATTAAAGGAAATAGGAATTTGTGGCAAATTGTATGGATATATTAAAGCCTTTTTGAAGGATAGACATATGTGTACAAAAATTGGCAATACCTACTCATCATTCAGAAGTGTAGATATGGGGATCCCACAAGGTTCAATCATTGCTCCAATTTTATTCTCCATTTTTGTTTATGATCTTCCAAAGCTTTGTCTAAGAACACACATGTGGTTCAATACGCTGATGATATTGCAGTATGGATAAACACCAGTTTAAGGAAAAATAGAAATAATAAGGACTATCAGACATGTGTGCAGACAGTTTATCAACAGGAACTAAACAATTTATCAAAGTATATAAAGAGAAAATGGTTTAAAATTGTCAGGAGAGAAAAACATGTTTGCTGCTATTTAATAATGGTGAAAATCCTTCCATGTTACCCATATTTTGAAATTAGAGGATAATATCTTGAAAATCATCAAATGTGTTAAATTTTTAGGAGTCTTTTTGACAACAAGACTTAGTTGGAAAAGCATATAGAACATTTATTAGCCAAGGCGAGAAAAAAGAAATAAACTTTTTTAAAGATAATCAACCACCAGCCTTGGGGGCAAGACACAAAAAAATTTATTGCATTTGTCTACTTCTTTAGTTCGATCCAAATTAAAGTATGGCAGGAAGTTTATTTTTCTGCTCCAAAAATATCTTTTGAAAAAGCTACAAAGTTTGGATAGCAAAGCAGTAAAATTGGCCTTTAGGGGTTCCATTTCATGCAAATACTATCAAAAGTTATCAAGCTGCAGAGGTGTTACCTTTTGGGGAGAACAACGGCTCTTTAGACGTATCAAAAATATGTGATCAGAAGCCTGTCAGTTAAGAACTCAGTTACAGCAGAACTATTGATGGACTCGAACAAAGATATCCCAAACGAGCTAGAAATATCATTTATTTACAACCAATTAGAAATTACACGTATAAAGCTTATGTCTGATTGTAACATGATTTATCAACAATTTCTGAAGATCCCATCACGCCTAAGATCCCCCCTTGGGAGCATTTGTGTGGGAATTTTGATTACAATTACACAAGTGTTTCTAAAACTGAAAACTTTAATCTCTTGGTTAGTGATGTCAGAGTTCATCTTGACAAGTTTTATAGTAATCACCTGAAAATTTACACTGATGGCTCAGTCCTAGATAACATTGGTAGTGGTTCTGGTTTTGTCATTCCTAGTCTAAATGTCCAAAAGAATTATCATCTTGGCAAAGGGTTTTCCATATTTACAGCAGAATTGTATGCAATATTGATGGCTTTGAGCTACATTTATGATGCTCCTATGCCTTTTCATAATATTCTCATATGTGTGGATTCTAAATCGTCTTGCCATCTCTAGAGCATTGGGACAGTAAGGCTCGGAAAGACTTACTTTTTGATATTCATCACCTCATACACTGTTTGAGGATTCATGGAAATACGTATTGACTTCTGCTGGGTTCCCTCTCATAGTGGTTTGAAATGGAACGAAAGTAGCAGATATCTTGCTAAAGCTGGAGCTAAACATGCCCTGCTTGTAATTCTTTATCTTCACTGAAAATATCTTCGTCAGAAAGTTTGCTAAAATTAGAAAGTTGGTTATAACAGGAATTTGTGGA
>JADBJO010022309.1:0-17500 GCA_016801955.1 Conus betulinus | reverse complement strand
TGCCTGTAACTTTGCGTGTTTGTTTGTCTTGAGTCAGACAGCGTGGAATAATGGGTTGTTCCCAGTGCCTGTAGCTTTGCAGACTGACCGTTGGCCCGGCCCTGGGCCATGAGGATGTGGAAGGGTGTGGTCAGGTGGTACCTCGGGCCCTCCCCCCTGCCACCACCAGCTGCCTGTGCACTGTGCAGGTGAACACCCCGTCCGTTAGGTTCCCCCTCACCTCCCCCAGCCCTGTGCTGGCCTGCCCGACACACACACACACACACACACACACACACACACACACACACACACACACACACACACACACACACCACAGGATGCAGATGACTGCGGGTCAAGGTTATCGTTGTCATGTTCATGTCGGACAGACTTTAAAGATGTCATACATATCATTTCCAGTTGATGTTGATCACCGTCTTGTAGTGCGTCCTTGTTTTGAGCATTAAAAGAAAGAACAAATAAAAAAAATTGCAGGCCTATACATACATACATACATACATACATACATACATACATACATACATGCATGCATGCATGCATGCATGCATGCATACATGCATACATACATACATACATACATACATACATACATACATACATAAGGCATACCGCTCATTTGGATGATCGTTTTAATATGGAACATTTCAGGACCATGAAACTGAACAACAACAACCCAATAGTCCAACATTTCAATAGCCCTCAACACAGCTAACAACAACCCATATAGGCCAACATTTCAATAGCCCTCAACACAGCTAACAACAACCCAATAGGCCAATATTTCAATAGCCCTCAACACAGCTAACAAAATCCAAATAGGCCAACATTTCAATAGCCCTCAACACAGCTAACACAACCCAATAGGCCAACATTTCAATAGCCCGCAACACAGCTAACAACAACCCAATAGGCCAACATTTCAATAGCCCGCAACACAGCTAACAACAACCCAATAGGCCAACATTTCAATAGCCCGCAACACAGCTAACAACAACCCAATAGGCCAACATTTCAATAGCCCGCAACACAGCTAACAACAACCCAATAGGCCAACATTTCAACAGCCCTCAACACAGCTAACAACAACCCAATAGGCCAACATTTCAACAGCCCTCAACACAGCTAACAACAACCCAATAGGCCAACATTTCAACAGCCCTCAACACAGCTAACAACAACCCAATAGGCCAACATTTCAACAGCCCTCAACACAGCTAACAACAACCCAATAGGCCAACATTTCAACAGCCCTCAACACAGCTAACAACAACCCAATAGGCCAACATTTCAACAGCCCCTCAACACAGCTAACAACAACCCAATAGGCCAACATTTCAACAGCCCTCAACACAGCTAACAACAACCCAATATAGGCCAACATTTCAACAGCCCTCAACACAGCTAACAACAACAACCCATAGGCCAACATTTCCAACAGCCCTCAACACAGCTAACAACAACCCAATAGGCCAACATTTCAACAGCCCTCAACACAGCTAACAACAACCCAATAGGCCAACATTTCAATAGCCCGCAACACAGCTAACAACAACCCAATAGGCCAACATTTCAACAGCCCGCAACACAGCTAACAACAACCCAATAGGCCAACATTTCAATAGCCCGCAACACAGCTAACAACAACCCAATAGGCCAACATTTCAACAGCCCTCAACACAGCTAACAACAACCCAATAGGCCAACATTTCAACAGCCCCTCAACACAGCTAACAACACCCCAATAGGCCAACATTTCAATAGCCCTCAACACAGCTAACAACAACCCAATAGGCCAACATTTCAATAGCCCGCAACACAGCTAACAACAACCCATAGGCCAACATTTCAACAGCCCTCAACACAGCTAACAACAACCCAATAGGCCAACATTTCAACAGCCCTCAACACAGCTAACAACAACCAATAGGCCAACATTTTCAACAGCCCTCAACACAGCTAACACACAACCCAATAGGCCAACATTTCAACAGCCCTCAACACAGCTAACAACAACCCAATAGGCCAACATTTCAACAGCCCTCAACACAGCTAACAACAACCCAATAGGCCACATTTCAATAGCCCTCAACACAGCTAACAACAACCCAATAGGCCAACATTTCAACAGCCCTCAACACAGCTAACAACAACCCAATAGGCCAACATTTCAATAGCCCGCAACACAGCTAACAACAAACCAATAGGCCAACATTTCAACAGCCCTCAACACAGCTAACAACAACCCAATAGGCCAACATTTCAACAGCCCTCAACACAGCTAACAACACACCCCAATAGGCCAACATTTCAATAGCCCTCAACACAGCTAACAACAACCCAATAGGCAACATTTCAATAGCCCGCAACACAGCTAACAACAACCCATAATAGGCCAACATTTCAACAGCCCTCAACACAGCTAACAACAACCCAATAGGCCAACATTTCAACAGCCCTCAACACAGCTAACAAACAACCCAATAGGCCAACATTTCAAACAGCCCTCAACACAGCTAACAAACAACCCAATAGGCCAACATTTCAACAGCCCTCAACACAGCTAACACAACCCAATAGGCCAACATTTCAATAGCCCTCAACACAGCTAACAACAACCCAATAGGCCAACATTTCAACAGCCCTCAACACAGCTAACAACAACCCAATAGGCCAACATTTCAACAGCCCTCAACACAGCTAACAACAACCCAATAGGCCAACATTTCAACAGCCCTCAACACAGCTAACAACAACCCAATAGGCCAACATTTCAATAGCCCTCAACACAGCTAACAACAACCCCAATAGGCCAACATTTCAACAGCCCTCAACACAGCTAACAACAACCCAATAGGCCAACATTTCAATAGCCCGCAACACAGCTAACAACAACCCAATAGGCCAACATTTCAACAGCCCTCAACACAGCTAACAACAACCCCAATAGGCCAACATTCAACAGCCCTCAACACAGCTAACAACACCCCAATAGGCCAACATTTCAATAGCCCTCAACACAGCTAACAACAACCCAATAGGCCAACATTTTCAATAGCCCTCAACACAGCTAACAACAACCCAATAGCCAACATTTCAATAGCCCTCAACACAGCTAACAACAACCCAATAGGCCAACATTTCAATAGCCCTCAACACAGCTAACAACAACCCAATAGGCCAACATTTCATAGCCCTCAACACAGCTAACAACAACCCATAGGCCAACATTTCAATAGCCCTCAACACAGCTAACAACAACCCAATAGGCCAATATTTCAATAGCCCCCTCAACACAGCTACACACAACCCAATTGGCCAAAATTTCAATAGCCCTCAACACAGCTAACAACAACCCAATAGGCCAACATTTCAACAGCCCTCAACACAGCTAACAACAACCCAATTGGCCAACATTTCAACAGCCCTCAACACAGCTAACAACAACCCAATTGGCCAACATTTCAACAGCCCTCAACACAGCTCACAACAACCCAATAGGCCAACATTTTCAACAGCCCTCAACACAGCTCACAACAACCCAATAGGCCAACATTCAACAGCCCTCAACACAGCTCACAACAACCCAATAGCCCAACATTTCAACAGCAGCCCTCAACACAGCTCACAACAACCCAATAGCCCAACATTTCAATAGCCCTCAACACAGCTGACAACAACCCAATAGGCCAACATTTCAACAGCCCTCAACACAGCTGACAACAACCCATAGGCAAAACATTTCAACAGCCCTCAACACAGCTGACAACAACCCAATAGGCCAACATTTCAACAGCCCTCAACACAGCTGACAACAACCCAATAGGCCAAAATTTCAACAGCCCTCAACACAGCTAACAACAACCCAATAGGCCAACATTTCAATAGCCCTCAACACAGCTAACAACAACCCAAGAGGCCAACATTTCAATAGCCCTCAACACAGCTAACAACAACCCAAGAGGCCAACATTTCAATAGCCCTCAACACAGCTAACAACAACCCAATAGGGCCAACATTTCAATAGCCCTCAACACAGCTAACAACAACCCAATAGGCCAACATTTCAATAGCCCTCAACACAGCTTACAACAACCCAATAGGCCAACATTTCAATAGCCCTCAACACAGCTAACAACAACCCCAATAGGCCAACATTTCAACAGCCCTCAACACAGCTAACAACAACCCAATAGGCCAACATTTCAACAGCCCTCAACACAGCTAACAACAACCCAATAGGCCAACATTTCAACAGCCCTCAACACAGCTAACAACACAACCCAATAGGCCAACATTTCAACAGCCCTCAACACAGCTAACAACAACCCAATAGGCCAACATTTCAACAGCCCTCAACACAGCTAACAACAACCCAATAGGCCAACATTTCAACAGCCCTCAACACAGCTAACAACAACCCAATAGGCCAACAATTTCAACAGCCCGCAACACAGCTAACAACAACCCAATAGGCCAACATTTCAACAGCCCGCAACACAGCTAACAACAACCCAATAGGCCAACATTTCAATAGCCCGCAACACAGCTAACAACAACCCAATAGGCCAACATTTCAACAGCCCTCAACACAGCTGACAACAACCCATAGGCCAACAATTCAACAGCCCTCAACACAGCTGACAACAACCCCAATAGGCCAACATTTCAACAGCCCTCAACAAAAGCTGACAACAACCCAATAGGCCAGCATATCAACAGCCCTCAACACAGCTAACAACAACCCAATAGGCCAACATTTCAACAGCCCTCAACACAGCTAACAACAACCCAATAGGCCAACATTTCAATAACTCTCAACACAGCTCACAACAACAACAACCAATAGGCCAACATTTCAACAGCCCTCAACACAGCTCACAACAACCCAATAGGCCAACATTTCAACAGCCCTCAACACAGCTCACAACAACCCAATAGGCCCAACATTTCAACAGCCCTCAACACAGCTCACAACAACCCAGTAGGCCAACATTTCAACAGCCCTCAACACAGCTGACAACAACCCAGTAGGCCAACATTTCAATAGCCCTCAACACAGCTGACAACAACCCCAATAGGCCAACATTTCAACAGCCCTCAACACAGCTAACAACAACCAATAGGCCAACATTTCAATAGCCCTCAACACAGCTAACAACAACCCAATAGGCCAACATTTCAATAGCCCTCAACACAGCTGACAACAACCCAATAGGCCAACATTTCAATAGCCCTCAACACAGCTAACAACAACCCAATAGGCCCAACATTTCAATAGCCCTCAACACAGCTGACAACAACCCAATAGGCCAACATTTCAATAGCCCTCAACACAGCTACGTCCAAGCACAAATTGCAGCAGTGTGGCAAAACACCAGAGACCGACGATACAGAAACACATGGCGAACTGTATCATCTACCAACTGGGAGCAGTCAGGCCTGAACACCAGAACTGTATCATCTACCAACTGGGAAACAGTCAGGCCTGAACACCAGAACTGTATCATCCACTGACTGGGAACAGTCAGGCCTGAACACCAGAACTGTATCATCCACTGACTGGGAACAGACAGACCTGAACACCAGAACTGTATCATCCACTGACTGGGAACAGTCAGGCCTGAACACCAGAACTGTATCATCCACTGACTGGGAACAGTCAGGCCTGAACACCAGAACTGTATCACCCTGACTGACTGGGAACAGACAGACCTGAACACCAGAACTGTATCATCCACTGACTGGGAACAGTCAGGCCTGAACACCAGAACTGTATCATCCACTGACTGGGAACAGTCAGCCCTCAACCTGAACACCAGAACTGTATCATCCACTGACTGGGAACAGTCAGGCCTGAACACCAGAACTGTATCATCCACTGACTGGGAACAGTCAGCCGGCAGGCCTGAACACCAGAACTGTATCATCCACCCACTGGGAACAGTCAGGCCTGAACACCAGAACTGTATCATCCACTGACTGGGAACAGTCAGGCCTGAACACCCAGAACTGTATCATCCACTGACTGGGAACAGACAGGCCTGAACACCAGAACTGTATCATCCACTGACTGGGAACAGTCAGGGCTGAACACCAGAACTGTATCATCCACCACTGGGAACAGTCAGGCCCACACCAGAACTGTATCATCCACTGACTGGGAACAGTCAGGCCTGAACACCAGAACTGTATCATCCACTGACTGGAACAGTCAGGCCCTGAACACCAGAACTGTATCATCCACCTGACTGGAACAGTCTGTCGACAGGCCTGAACACCAGAACTGTATCATCCACTGACTGGGAACAGACAGACCTGAACACCAGAGAACTGTATCACCCACTGACTGGGAACAGTCAGACCTGAACACAGAACTGTATCACCCACTGACTGGGAACAGTCACGCGACAGACCTGAACACCAGAACTGTATCACCCACTGACTGGGAACAGACAGGCCTGAACACCAGAACTGTATCACCCACTGACTGGGAACAGACAGACCTGAACACCAGAACTGTATCATCCACTGACTGGGACAGACAGACCTGAACACCAGAACTGTATCACCCACTGACTGGGAACAGACAGACCTGAACACCAGAAAACTGTATCACCCACTGACTGGGAACAGACAGACCTGAACACTAGAACTGTATCACCCACTGACTGGGAACAGACAGACCTGAACACCAGAACTGTATCATCCACTGACTGGAAACAGACAGACCTGAACACCAGAACTGTATCACCCACTGACTAAGAACAGACAGACCTGAAACACCAGAACTGTATCATCCACTGACTGGGAACAGTCAGGCCCTGACACACAGAACAGTATCATTCACCCACTGGGAACAGTCAGGCCTGAACACCAGAACTGTATCATTCACCGCACGGTACTTTAGCATGCCCAGTGTTTACCTTCAAGATCCAGCAGTCATACTTTATCTTCAGTGCTTTTTTTTTCAAGCATGCATGAACAGTTTTGTTCGTTTTATTGGCTTGGATAGCTTAACTGGTTGTTCCCCCCCCCCCCCCCCCCCTCCCCCCCCCCCTTCCCCCCTTAAGTGTCTTGATCGTGAAGCATACGCTGATGTAATTTGTTTTCTGAACATGCATGACTAAATTCAGATGTTGTGAGAGGTGAAAGGAAGTATTGGGAATGTCATCTGCTTTGAATGGTGGCTCACGTTAGGGCTGACTAGCTCGTTGCTGTAGTCCTCGTTGTAGGAGGTGAAGGCTTTCACCTGGCCCTGGTAAACCACACACTCCACCACACGCTAGCCGGATTCTGTGCGTGCACACACACACACACACACACACACACACACACACACACACACACACATTGTAAGTGTACACGCATATATAATATATATACACAGTATGTAAACTTGTGCTCACGCATGTACACCTTCACAATCGCTCAAACAGAGAGCAAACAGGTTTTGTGAAAGGAGGAAAACGAAACAAGACATTATGTCCTCAAAAAAAATACCCACTCTAGAGTACAGTGAGATGACACAAATGGAAAGAAAAAAAAAACAGTTGAGCGTTCAATTTACACACTCATCACACAGTGATTACCGAAAGCATGAATCATTAGTAACTGAGAGAGCAGAGAGAGAGAGAGAGAGAGAGAGAGAGAGAGAGAGAGAGAGAGAGAGAGAGAGAGAGACTGTAAGACTTGGACTGCCACTTACAGAAAGAAAGGCCATGATACGATTAAACATACAACACAGACTTCGGAGCAACGTTTTTTTTTTTTTTTGTTTTTTTTGATACACAATACAAAAAAAGGGAGGTGAATTTTTTTTTTTACACTTATGCCTTACAGACTGCCACATTATAAAGATAAGTCCAACAAAATACAATGAAACGCACAACACACAATGCAAAGTTAGATTCATGTCATGCACGACAGCAAAACACACATGTGAATTCCGACAATGATATCTTACAGATAGTCACTTTACACAAGAACAAAATGCAAGTAAAACATACCACACAGAATGCAGGTTAAAGCTCAGGTGGTACACAACACAAAACAAACTAACACATTTTGACGAGAAAGGCTTACAGACTGTCATTTTAAAGAAAGAAAGCCGAAGCAGAATTCAACTTACGACACAGTGTGCCTAACAAAGCTCATTTGACACACGAAAGTACAAATCGGACCAGACTATTTTTGACTGTCATGCTTCTTCTTCACAACACACACACACACACACACACACACACACACCAGCTCAGAGCACAGCTCGCAACCCCCCCTCCCAGACCCCACCCACTCACCATCTTGGCGTCAGGTCCAAAGCCCAAGGACATCCACACGTTGTCAGCGGAAGTGACGACTGACATCATGGTGATGATCAGCCATTGGCTCCTCGTGTACCACGTGGCCAAGAAGGTGCACATGGCGTTGTCCTGACACCGTGCCTGTGTGCGTTAGCGTGTGTGCGTGCTTGTTTCTCTCTCCTCTCTCTCTCTCTCTCTCTCTCTCTCCTCTCGTCTCTCTCTCTCTCTCTCTCTCTCTCCCCTCTCTGTATCTGTGTGTGTGTGTGGTGTGTGTGTGTGTGTGTGTGTGTGTGTGTACGCGCGTGCGCGCGCGCGCGCGCCTTCGCGCGCGTTTGTGCGAATGTATGTGCCTAGCACTCTTGGATCGACTCTACAATTCTGGTTTACAACGGAAGAAGTCAGGGTCGACTATTTGGAAGACTTCTGTTATATTGAATCAACGTCACAGAGACATGTCGAGACCATATGGAAGACTTCTGTTATATTTTGAATCAACGTCCACGCTGATAGACATCACAGTATCTTTTGTATTAATGTTGTAGACAGGAAAAAAAGGTTTGTTGTACCTCCACGCAAACTACCTGGACACTCTCCACTAAAAATCAACTAACCAACTAAACAAAAACAGACCCCCCACCCCCCCTCCCATATCCCTCCCATCCCTTTTTTTCCTCGCTGCAGCCAATGAGATAGATTGAGACTATGTGGCCGACTGGATTTGGGCAGAAGTCGCTCTTTCCAAGTCTTTTTCAAGGCGAATGACTGGGGTCGCCCCTGACTTAAAGTATTAGAATTGTCAGCTGCATTGTACATTGGTAGAGCTTCTATGACATTTTGGAAAAATGATTTTCGTCTATGCATAGATATACTATTGTATTTACGACCTATCATTACGGAGTTCAGAGCTGTCAACTCATTGTCTTTGTCTTCTCTCCACGAATTCCTGTCTGATTCCTTGTCCTATCTTGATGATATTGTTTCCAGCTATCCAAACAAGCTTGGTGAGTTCTGGCTACTTGCCCGCCCGATCACAAAAGGTTTGTGATGGCTCCCTCCGGCAACTCGTGAATGAAATTGACCTCCTTTAGCTCCCAGCACGAGAGAGGCTCAGTGGGAAGAAACAGAGGCGCTGCGGACGGCAAAGAAATGCGTCGTCATCAACAGACACTCTTGACCGAGAGACTTCACCTGCAGCAACTGCAGCAAAGTCTGCGGCACTAGGATCGGGCTCTTCAGCAGCCACAGCACGCTCTACAACTCCACACCGTACTGGTGCACGACGCAATACCATTGTCTCTCGAGACAGACGGATGCCATCACATCACGAGCAATGCACAGGTAGCGTTTTTGCGCGCAGTTGCTGGATGGTATGGGCTGGCCTTCACTCAGCGTTAAATCTCTTCATTGTGTCCCAATGCGCCTCATGTCAGACTCTGTCAAACGCCTTCCTAAAGTCTGTAAAGACATGTTAGAAACTCCTCTGGTATTGGAGATTTTTTGACAGAGGATAAAGGTCTGTTCGATGGGACCTCTGCCCTTTTCTTTCACAAGAATGGTGTCGTTTTGCAGACACAATCTATGCAGGGTTATTTTGATCATTATTTTGCTGGTACGGCTGATCAAACTCATGGTGCGTTAATTCTGGCAGTGTTGGAGATTTCTGACTGTGATGATCAGTGACTGAGGTCACAGTGTAGACCCCTCCAGTGTTCTGATGTTGTTGAAGATGACAGTCAAGGTATCAGTTACTGCCCCTAACGCCCTGTTTCAAGAGTTTTGCGGGGCCGTTGTCCATTTTACAGTCTTTCTATATTTCAGAGATTCAGCTCTAGCTGCAACTTCTTCCGTAAGTTTTGCAAAGTCTTCTTCATTGTATGTGACGTGTGTACAATTAGCACGTTTGGATCTTCCTTGCTTTTCTTTTCTTTATTTTATTTTGTGTGAGAGTTCAGAACAATCTTCAGTTCACCATTTAACGACGTTTTCTTCCTGTGTGAAACAGTCGCGGCTTTTGTCCTGGATGATGCTGATATTATTTTTTTCTTCTTGTTTCCTCACGTCTCTTACAACTTTGAAGGCGTTCTTTGTGTCATTGTTGTCCAGGTCCTTCTTAGTGTCCTTACACTGCTCTCTCTATCCACCTTTTGTATTTTACATTTCTGGACCGGTCCTCTTGTCCAGGAGCGCAGCATTTCTTCTCTACAGCCTTCTTTGGCGGTTTGCTTCTCCCTCTGGTGTCAGTTCAGTTCAGTGGTTATTTAACGTCCGTTCAACATTGATCTTATTAGACGATGTTAAAAGGCTACAGATCTCACTGAGAATGTCAGACCTTAAGAAAACAGACCGTAAGAAAATAGCGTCATAGAAATACAGATCCAAATTACGAATTGACCTTTCATTTTTCGATGTCATCAATAAACAAAAGCAAATTAAGCGTGGGTAATGCTAGTATTTCTGTTGAATCAGTTTCACGCGGAGATCACTCAGAGCAGGACATTTCCTCACAAAGTGTACTTTCGTCCTCAACAGTTTCTACACACAACAGGCATTCAGATTAGCGTACAGCTTTACAATGATACTTGTGGTTCCGATTTCGAAAGACCAAGCCTGAAATATTGTCAAACAATTCATTGATGTATATCTACACTGGACAAAAGATAATTCTCCACTAGATGAGTAGATGTAAAACTTCTGTATATTTCAACTCTGTTACTAGACTGAATATGACTCCCAGTCCTGCCATCTACAAACTATAAACGGTATATCTGTACAAAAATTTATTTTTCATCTACTTCTTTGCGATACCAGGCATACCCAAAACCAAGTTCACACAGTCATGTGCGTACATCTTACTCCTTAGGTCCAGACCACAGAGAATGTCATGAGATTTTCGTGGCAGTCAAACAGTATTCATTTTCAGTCGTTTCAACCAATGCCAAATATATTTAATGGCAGAGACTGCATCAATGATGTGTGTGTGTGTGTGTGTGTGTATGTGTGTGTGTGTGTCTGTGTGTGTGTGTGTGTGTGTGTGTGTGTGTGTGTGTGTGTGTGTTGTTGTTGTTGTTGTTGTTGTTGTTGTTTTTGTTGTTGCTGCTGTTGTTGTTGTTGTTCCGTGTTTCTTGTTGCTTTGTTTGTCTGTTTAAATGTTCTGACTGAATGCAACAGACGGACCGATCCAGACCGACCCAAAGCACGAAGATGGTGGCCACGTGACAGAAGCAAGCTCATAAGGAGCAGACTCGGACAGAAAGAGTCAAACACGTAAAAGCAAAACACACAAGCGTTACGCATTGTCCACAAGTTTATTGTCAGAGGTTTTACACAAGGCTTAATATCACTTAGTTTGTTCACAGCAAGCAACGTGTATACAATTTGTAACGTCACAGAAAGGGTCCTGGGCAGAATGGAAGGAAGAATGGGCCAAGGAACGGCGTACAATTTGTTACGTCACAGAAAGGGTCATGGACAGAATGGCCGAAAGAATGGGCCAAGGAACGGCATACAATTTGTTACGTCACAGAAAGGGTCATGGACAGAATGGCAGAAAGAATAGGTCAATGAATGGCAGAGAATAAAAGGGGGGGGTGAAAAGTGAGAAGGTGGTAGAGAGGGAGAATACACTGGGGGGGGGGGGGGGGGAGAGAGAGAGAGAGAGAGAGAGAGAGAGAGAGAGAGAGAGAGAGAGAGAGAGAGAGAGAGAGAGAGCTGCTCATCAGGACATCAATAGGCAGTCACCGATGGCGGTGTCGTGGTGGTGGTGTCGTTGGAGGCGTCGTAGCCGAGTGGCTTCAGGACTCCAGTGGACACGTTCCACCCAGTAGGTGACAAAGTTCTGCAGGATGGCGCCACTGCAACCGCACACAATCACTGCATAGCACACGGAACTCTGTCTTAAGAACAGCTAGGTTAGATCAGTGTATGAATAGAGTGTGAACAGTCTGTCTGTCTGTCTGTCTGTCCAAAAGAAATGGCTTAGATTAGTGTATGAGTAGATTGAACAGTCTGTCTGTCTGTATGTCTTGCTGTCTGTCCGCTTGTTTGTCTGTCTGTCTGTCTGTCTCTCCAAAGGAATTGGTTTAGATCAGTGTATGAACACAGTGAACATCCCGCCCCGTGCACTATTGCCTGATCGATTGGATTTGTAGACTCCGTGCCTCATCCCGCCCCGTGCACTATTGCCTGATCGATTGGATTTGTAGACCTCCGCACTGCATGTGTGAAATGATACTGTGGAAAAGCGTGCGGGTTTCCCTAAGAGTCCTACCGTGTTTACCCTGATCAAACATGTGGGCTTCGCTAAGAGTCCTACCGTGTTTACCACGATCAACATGCGGTTTACCATGATCAACATGTGGGTTTCGTCAAGAGTCCTGCCGTGTTTACACTGATCAACATGCGGGTCAAACAAGAAGCACGCATATTTTTGTTGGGGAAGTACCAATCCGCTCCACAGAATGGAGAAATCACGTGAGTGTCTCATCCGATGTCCTCTGTGACCACAGCAGTTTACCAGACCAGCGCGCTAGTGCTGAGAGGAGTTCCACGGGATTGTCACAGTTTGTGACATTTGTATTCATTCATTTTGCAGCGAGTCCGAGGACGACTGAAGTTCCAGCCACTTTCAGGTTGGAGGAGGGGATGGAGGATGAGAGAGCCAATATGTAGCTGATGAGATTCTCACTGAAGTGTTCAAAATAATGAGAGAGAACAGGCTTTTGAAGAAGGAGAGGAACATCAGGGGAAAAAATGTAGTCTTGCGTGAGGATGTCAGGTGTTTAAAGAGAGAGAGAGAGAGAGAGGAGAGAGAGAGAGAGGAGAGAGAGAGAGAGAGAGAGAGAGAGAGAGATTAAGCTAAAGAGAGAGCATAGAAACCAACTAGAACAGTAATCACGAAAAGACGACTTGGAAATAATCAATCGATCAGGACACTGCAACAAAGAAATGGCTGAAGAGACAGAGACGTAGATGCTGGACTTTGTTCATGACACCGTGTACTGCGCAGTTGTCAACAACATGAATCTCAAATATCAACTGGCGAGAATGTGACAAAATTGAAATACCATTCTGGGCCTGAAATGTGTGAGTTATACTTGCACGGATTTGGATACGTCTGGCTGAATGAAGCTGTTGATGAGTTTCTTCAACTCTAAAAGAGATGTGACTGATGTGGTGCAGATGGAAAGAACGGAATGTATAAGCGAGTAACAGCAAACGGTTTCAAGAGTCTGTATATGTCATTGTATACTATGCCTGATGTAAAACTCACCTAGCGCTGAATTTGGATATGCGTGTAGATTATAACGACTAGCTTCGATCTCTGTATTGTTTCATGTATTGTGCTGTCGTCATCGCCCCCATCGTAACGCTGAATTGTTACACCAGTCTGAAGAAAAAGAAGGCAGAAATGCAATCCGTGTTACGTTGTCCTGTGTTGCCAAAATGAAGTGCTCAGAGAAAAAGACTGAAATCGTCACCCTTCAAGACAGTCTAGACTAACCTGCCTTTTCAGGAGTTCATGAACAAACTGTTCACAAATCGTCAACCTGTATAGTTTAAATATTCAAGTGACGATCTTTTCTTTATTTTATCTTGAAATAGATTTCTGAATGAGTGTTAATGTTTGTATGCAGTTGCTAGGAGGATGAGAGAGAGAGAGAGAGAGAGAGAGAGAGAGAGAGAGAGAGAGAAGGAGAGAGAGAGAGAGAGAGGCAGAGAGAGGGAGAGGGTGGTATACAGACAGACAGACAGACAGATGTCTTACCCCGATAATCGCCTTCCCTCCCTATCATCTATCTGTGCCTCAAGCTCCGGTCTGGCCTCATGCCCACAGCTATCCTCCCACACTGACCCCTCTCCCCTTTTCTTCTGTCCTCCCCTTCCCTATACACTTCCCACCCACACCCACCTCCAGTCCAAGCCCGCCCCCCTCCCCCATTCCCTCCTCCCGTCTCCCGACAGAAGTCAGCTGACCTGAAGACGAGGTCGCCTTGGTGGTGGCGGGAGGGTTCCACACCAAGATGATGGACTGCTTCGGGTCGGCACTGGTGTGGGTGATGCCGGTGTTCTGCCAGGACAGAGGAGAAAGCAGACAACTGTCGTAGTCAGCCTTACCCTACTTCCTGGATCGCCAGCGACCCCGAGACGTAACACAATAAGGAGACATCTCCTGCTCTGTCTACTTTTTTTTCCTGATAACATTTAATCCATTTGTGTGAAAATCCCAGTTCATTTGTCATCCAATTTGGGTGTATATGCATCGAAGAAAAAAAAGAACAATAATCGGTTGCATTCTTTGAATTATACGTCGATGGTGGGGGTGGGGGAGGGGGGGAGGGTGTCATGGAGGACCCAGACTATGAAGGGCGATAATCGGACACGGCTGCGGCTTGAGTTATTGGTCGTGGGTAATACTCATCGTCGGTTTGAGGTTTAACGTCTTTGAAAAACGTTTGACCAGTATGGATCCTCCGCGACCCACATCATCGGCAGAGGGGTAAACACGGTAAAACGCACTGCCAGGTTAGGCAAGCTGTATGGGACTCGTGATTCTCATCAAAAATAGCAATTTATTGTCAATTTTTATGCCGTTACCAAAAGTAAATAACACAGATAAACAAGTAAAATTAGATTAAAAACCACAACCACTGCCACCACCACCAAAAAAAAAACAAACAAAAAATCCTAAGGTTCCTAACGACATAAGGTTTCTAATAACGGAATTACTTACAAGCAGACGTAGAGAGAGAGAGAGAGAGAGAGAGAGAGAGAGAGAGAGAGAGAGAGAGAGAGAGAGAGAGAGATGCACACACACATTTCTTTGACATCACGATTAAACGTGTAAAGTGTATGATTATATTATCATTAAGATTCAGCCTGATTTTGCCTATTGATTTGCGTATTGCTCTTTTCTCTCTCCTTCTCTCTCTCTCTCTCTCTCTCTCTCTCTCTCTCTCTCTCTATCTCTCTCTCAAACTCGACTTCTTTCTGGCCTATCCCCCACCTCACCTCCCTGCCCCTGCCCTCACTCATGACTCTTTTTTTTTTTATTCATCACATTGTCCAGTATCTGGGGGCCGGAAATAGCTCAGTGTTAGAGCGCCGGCCTGGACTCGTGATCTTGGGGTTGCAGGTTCGAATCTCCGCCGGGCCGTTTCGGTAAAGGGGGACTTTTCCCTTGGAGTTTAACATTGGTTCTGACTCCATTCCCTATACAGTCCTTCGAATGAGGACTATAAACCGTGTGTGAACGCACGCATAACATCTTGCACACACGGAAAATCCTATCACTAACTTTCGGAAGAGAAGGCCAGTTTGGCCGTTGGTATGGATGACACGTTACACATCGCATGCATCTTCGCCGAAGTTGGAGTACGGCTACCTTAATCGCGGGAAAATAAAAAAAAAAACGGTCATACACACAAAACTCCACTCCATTTGTTAGGTAGATGGGATAAACCCTTGCCTGTCTATACATGGAGTGTCCGCAGGGACTATCAGCCTGCGTACGCAGAAGAAGAAGTCCACGTATCTATTCTTCCCTTTTAACAGAAGTAATGTCTACTTTCTGTTCCGAGACCTGGCCTTAAACAGAAAACCCGAAGGCGTGTTCCAGAAGGATGGTGTGTGTGTGGTGTGTGTGTGTGTGTGTGTGTGTGTGTGTGTGTGTGTGGTGTGTGTGTATTAAATTTTAGCTCCCACAGCCAACATATAAAGAATACAAGTCTTTTGTTCTGTGGAAATAAGGCAAAAACTATGAGTTCGCACGATGAATATATGTTATCAAAAGTGATTCACTGTGTCTGTGTGTGTGTGTGCGCGCGCGCGCGCGCGCGTTGTGCGTGCGTGCGTGACGTGATTGAGTGTCTGGCGTGCGTGCGGGTGTGTGCGTCTGTGGGTGTATGTTTTACGTGTGTGTGTGTGTGTGTGTGTGTGTGTGTGTGTGTGTGTGTGTGTGGTGTGTGCAAGGATAAAAAGAAAAGACAAAATTCTTTATTACAAGGATGATATATAAGCACTGACGTGCTTATTTACATTCAGCCCTCACCCTGAGTAGGGGACTTCAATAGCAGTCTGTTCTTGCCACTATACATCACATTAATACGTGTAATTCGTACTGACAAATCAAGACAAGAATACTGTTCAACGCAGTTATAATACGGACGGGTAGTCTTTGCCTCCACTGTAGATAAAGGACATTGGTCAGGCAAATAGAAGGGATGTAGACGACGAAATAAGAGAAAGAGAGAAAGAGGAAGGGGTGGAGGAGAGGGAGGAGACAGACAGACAGACACCCTGAGGACACAGAGAGAGACAGACAGACAGACAGACAGACAGACAGAGACAGACAGACAGACAGACAGACAGACAGACAGACAACAAATAGACAAGCAGACAGAAATACAGACAGATAATACCAAAGGAGAAGGCAGCCAGAAGGACACTCACCCCGTTGGCCCCGCACATGGGGTGAGCCTTGGCTGAGCCTGTGAAGGAGCCCAGATATTCCGTGGTGTTGCCCTGCACCCTGTGAGCCCCCACCAGGAAGCCTTCAAAGCTCGCGTTCCCGCTGGACACGATGCTCACTGGACATCACAAGGCGCGGGGATGACAGCGGCCACAAGACAATGTTCTTCACAATCAGGATTCATTGGCTTACTTGCATTGCTACTCTCGACCCTGGCAGGCATCTTAAGACCCACACCATCCACAACAGCATACACACACACACACACACACACCCACACAAACCACATACACACACACACACACCACACACACACACACACACACACCCACACACACACAACACATGGAAACCTTATATCTGCATAAACGTCTTATTTCCCCGGGGACATTTTTCCGGCATGTGTCTGCTCTGAATGTAAATAACGGTAGACCGAGCCCACAACTATTCGTGGTTAATTAAATACAGACCATTGCTATGGGGAAGATAAAAAAAGGAATGAAATTCGCTTGTGCGTGTGTCGGGCTTTTGTATGTAGCTTCTAGCTCAGTTTAGTGCAGACTTGTTGTTTAGCTTCTTTGGTTTGACATTGGCCAAATAGAACTAGCGATTCATTCGTCTATTATCATGATCCTGCCTTACTGTGCCAATTAGTTTTGATCTCTATCTCTCTATCCTGTCTCTCTCTCTCTCTCTCTCTCTCTCCTCTCTCTCCATCTCTCTCTCATCT
>JADBJO010022308.1:22500-28149 GCA_016801955.1 Conus betulinus | reverse complement strand
GGAGAGAAAGCATAACAGGAAGTAGGAGAATGTGGCTCCGTGTGTGAAATCATCAGCCTCAGCGAACCGGTATTCTCTTTATTGTTCTCTGGTTGTTCCCATCGAGGACCTAAACACCTCTACATTATTTATACATACCCCACCTCAGAGCACCATCTCAAACAAAACAGAGGATCCTTGCTAACCTCCAGCTCCCCCCGCCCCCCCCCACCGCCCCCGCCCCCCCCTCCCCTTCCAAACACAAATTGTCCTACGAATACCAGTACTTTCACCACAGATCAGGCAGCCCTTCGCCCTGCGGCCGTTGCTTCGCCTGAACCTTCTTCAAGTCCCCCCCCCCCCCCCCCCCCCCACCTCCCACCCCCCCCCACCCGCCCCCCCCCCCCCCCCCCCCCCCCCCCCCCCCCCCCCACCCCCCCCCCCCCCCCCTCCCCCACCCCCCCCCCCCCCCCCCCCCCCCCCCCCCCCCCACCCCCCCCCCCCCCCCACCCCCCCCCCCGTCCCCCCACTTCTCAGCCTCCTTCTCACGTTCAGACAGTTCAAAAGCGATGAATGGAAGCGTTCCCATTTATGCTGCCATTCCCGGCAACGAAGACTATGAAAAACGTCAAGGGACAGCAAACAAGGATTATGTCTTTTAGAGGGGAGGGAGAAGGAAGGAGAGGAGGGACACGAAGAAAAAGGCGAAGGGCATTCACACACGCGCTCGGGAGCGCGCGTGCAGGCGCGCGTGCGGCACACACACCACACACACAAGAGAGAGAGAGAGAGAGAGAGGAGAGAGGGGAGGGAGAGATGAGGAGAGAGAGAGAGAAAGAGAGAGTGCTTTTAAAGTTAACGAATCCGACGCTCAATGCAGCCATGACCGTCCTTTAAATTCCATTACTAAAAATGGAAAATCAAATAATGAGGGAAGAGATGCAGAACAGAGAGAGAGAGAGAGAGAGAGAGAGAGAGAGAGAGAGAGAGAGAGAGAGAGAGAGAGAGAGAGAGCGACAGGCATACGGAGACAGAGAGGGAAAACAAAAAAAAACAACAGAAGAGAGAGGAGAGAGAGAGAGAGAGAGGGGGGGGGGGGGAGGGGGCAGAGAGAGAGATGCAACAAATATCGTGACTTTGGATCATCTGAAAAAGAAAAGACAGGACAGGACTAAGCAGAAAAGAAAAAGAAAATTCAAACACACACACACACACACACACACACACACACACACACACACACACACACACACACACACACAAGAAGTTGATGAATCACTCATGACAACATAAGGGAATAGACAGAAAAACAACAACCACAAAACCAATGTTGAAACATGAAGAATACCGAGAAGGAGTTGGGGGTGGGGGGCGGGGGTAGGTCAATCAATATCAGGAGTCACACAGTGTGTGAAAATCGCAGCCTCAGCTAACAGTCTCCCCTCCTCATCAATAATCTCTGTACCCACCTCTATACCATCCTCCCTCAACAGCTCTTGCCATGTCGCCCCCCCCCCCCCCCTTTACCCCTCTCCCCCCCTTCCCTCGCCTGGTCTTTTACCACGAACCCCCACTCTCACCTCCTCTTGAACCATTCATTTTTAACTTTTGCGCCATCTCTCTCTCTCTCTCTCTCTCTCTCTCTCTCTCTAGCTCTCCCCCCTCTCTCTCTCTCAGTCTCGATCTCTGTCTGTCTCTCTCTCGCTCTCTAGCTCCCCCCCCCCCCCCCCTCTCTCTCTCTCTCTCTCAGTCTCGATCTCTGTCTGTCTGTCTGTCTCATTTCCAGACGAGTTTCAGAACAGCTGAATGGAAAGAGCTTGCCTGCCACAGCGCTGTCCAGCAGACGCACACTCAATGGACCACACTCAGGGAACAGTAAACATGATTAGTCTTGATGGGCAAGGGAACAGCGAGAAGAATGGTAAATGGGACAGAGAAAGAAAAAGAAAGACACACACACACACACACCACACACACACACACACACAACACACACACACACACACACAAAGAGAGAGAGAGATTGAGGTTCTATGCTGTCATGTAAGACCCATAAGGGAGGGAGAGGAGGAGGAGGGAGAGATTCTGCTCCTTCCAAGGAAATGGTTATTCAAAATCTGCCGACAATGCACCAATGAATTCCAGCGTCCAACGCAGCAACGGAGTCCTTTAAATTATATTTTAAAACAAACAAATAGACAAACAAGAAAAAAAGGGAGTGTGGGGGTGGACAGGGATGGACACAGAGCAAAAATAAAAGGAGACAGGGAGGTGTAATCCATGAAAGAGAGAGAGATACCACACACAGTTCTGGCATGAAAGAGAGAGATACCCACAACAGTTCTGGTATGAAAGAAAGACAGAGATACCCACAACAGTTTCCGGCATGAAAGAGAGAGAGAGATACCCACAACAGTTCCGCATGAAAGAAAGAGAGAGATACCCACAACAGTTTCCGCATGAAAGAGAGAGAGATACCCGCAACAGTTCTGGCATGAAAGAAAGTGAAAGATACCCACAACAGTTCCGGCATGAAAGAGAGAGAGAGAGATACCCACAACAGTTCTGGCATGAAAGAAAGTGAAAGATACCCACAACAGTTCTGGCATGAAAGAGAGAGAGAGACCCACAACAGTTCTGGCATGAAAGAAAGAGAAAGATACCTACAACAGTTCCGGCATGAAAGAGAGAGTGAGATACCCGCAACAGTTCTGGCATGAAAGAAAGTGAAAGATACCCACAACAGTTCTAGCATGAAAGAGAGAGAGAGAGAGAGAGACCCACAACAGTTCTGGCATGAAAGAAAGAGAAAGATACCCACAACAGTTCCGGCATGAAAGAGAGAGAGATACCCACAACAGTTCTGGCATGAAAGAGAGAGAGAGAGAGAGAGACCCACAACAGTTCTGGCATGAAAGAAAGAGAAAGATGCCCACAATAGTTCTGGAATGAAAGAGAGAAAGATACCCACAACAGTTCTGGCATGAAAGAAAGAGAAAGATACCCACAACAGTTCCGGCATGAAAGAGAGAGAGAGATCGAGATACCCACAACAGTTCCCGCACCCAATATAGTGACGGCGAGATCTGTTCAGGAATTATGATATGTTAGTGAGTTTCCTCCTCTTTGGAAATGGCCTCCCCCTTGGAGACTTTAAACTTGCTGAAAGCTCATTTTGAGAAAGCATTTATTATTTTCCCCATTCAAGCACATACTGTTAGGCAGAATCATCTACCACTGCAAATATGAATGTTTATCTTCTATTTTTTCAATCTAAGACATAAGAGAAAAACTTTGTTTATATATATATAATATATATTGACGTGGACACTGAAGCTATTGACGTGGTGGTTGTTGTTTGTTTAATTGTTTGTGTGTATACACATACAGAGAGAGAGAGAGAGAGGAGAGAGAGAGAGAGAGAGAGAGAGAGAGAGAGAGAGAGAGAGAGAGAGAGATGAAGACAGACACAGACACACAGTATCCTCTCTCCCCCAACCCCCAACCTAGCCCTGCTCTAACTTGCTTTCATGCTAACTGAGAACTCGTTCCCCCACTCTTGTTTGTTTTCAGTAGTTGTTCTATCATAGGTCACTGCTACATGTTTTAAATTCGTTTTTTTGTTTTTAGTAGTTGTTCTACCTGAAGAAGACTCACAGGTCACTGCTACATGTTTAATTTCGTTGTTTGTTTTTAGCAGTTGTTCTACCTGAAGAAGACTCACAGGTCACTGCTACAGTTTAATTTCGTTGTTTTTTTTTAGCAGTTGTTCTACCTGAACAAGACTCACAGGTCAAGGCTACATGTTAATTTCGTTGTTTGTTTTAGCAGTGTTAATTTGAACAAGACTCACAGGTCAAGGCTCGTTATTACCAACGTCCGTTAATTTCATCTGGCGGCTCCGTGCTTCAAACACACACACACACACACACACACACACACACACACACACACAGACACACACCAGACTCAGAGAGAGAGAGAGGAGAGGAGAGAGAGAGAGAGAGAGAGAGAGAGAGAGAGAGAGAGAAACAGACAGACGGATGGACGTAACGACCGACAGAAACAAGAGATCCACAGCATGCGTCCTATCGCTGGCATAGTGAAAAGACGTCAATCAGCTCGCCCTACCCGCTCCTCTTTCTATTGTGTCACACATACAAAGGCAGGCAGACGCGCGCGCGCGCGCTCACATACACACACACACACACACACGCACATGTACACACACACACACACACACACACACACACACACACACACACACACACACACACACACACACACACACCTCTCTGCGTCAAAGACAGGCCACCTGAGGGGGTCGACATCAATCCTGAAATGAATTCACCCCCTGACAGGAGGAATTCATCGGAGTGTCGGACCATGGATAGCGGATCGATTGCTCTTAAACAAACAAACAAACAAACAAAAAAAAAAAAAAAAAAAAAAAGAAAGGACCGGAATGTATCAAATCGAATCGACACTCTTAATTTTTCGTCGAGTCGGACCCGCCAGTCGATGTCGATGACCACGCCGTGTCCCATTATTAGCGAGTACGGATTGGCTCCGCTTATGTTTCTAACCATGTGAGCGCAAGAGCTTACACTTAAGGGGTAATGGTATCCCCCGCGAGCAGGGCCCTCCCGCACAGCAAGTTTTCCTTAAAATCATGCATGGCTCGACAGGAGAAAAGAGTATATTAAAAAAAAATGCCCCATAAGTGCAGGCCATTGCAAAGTAGTGCAGACATTCTAATTTTGTTTCGTTACGCTCTAAACATTTATCAATTATTTCATGACACTACGCATGCAACTTGTTCGCCCATTAAGAATGTTTGCTCTGGACTCTGTAAAAGCGAAATCCCCGTTTCAATGGAACTTCTCGTGACGGTTAATGCCAAAAGATGCCGCTGAGGAAAAACGAACCAACCACCAGCCAGCTGAAGGTGTTTGCTGGAACAATGTATGCTCAGGTTTGGACCTGTCACGTTTAACCGTGACCTCTTCTCTGGGGTCACATACACGGACAACGAAAAGTTAAAATTTAGAAAGAGAGGGGGGTAGTTATCGCCAAGGACACCGAGTACAGGGACAGACACAATGCATTTCGTCCTCATGGGTCTTCTTCAAGCGAAAATGTCCTAAATGTTATTTGTTTTTGCCTGAAGAAGACCCAAGAGGTCGAAATGCATTGTGTCTCGTCCTGTACTCTGTTTGTCTGTGTCCCTGGCGGTAACTAACCCCCATCTCTTTCTAAATCTTGCTTCATTTTCCGCCCTCAGTCACTCCGTTTTGAAACTTAAAAGGAAATTTAGTCAGTGGCTGTGACCGGCAGCCATGAGTGTAAAAAAGTGCAGGCCAATCACACCGACAAAGCCGATACGGTGAGGGTAATTCTGACTCGTGCATACAAGTCAGTTTCAAAGTCCGTTCTGCGCCCTGTTTGTGACGATACGTGACTGGTCGTTCTTCGGTTTCACTGTCCTGAATGTTGTTCAGCTTGTCTGAAGAAGACTCAAAGAGGTCGAAACGCGTTGTGTTTTTTGTCTTGAAATTTGTTTGACCCTTTCGTCCGGCGGGTTAATAAATTCGTTTTTTTCTTTTAAGTTTCTTAGATAGAAGGGTATCAGTTTCAAACTGTTTTTTAATTTTCTGATGATGTTGAACT
>JADBJO010022308.1:10000-20000 GCA_016801955.1 Conus betulinus | reverse complement strand
CACGTCTCATCAACTGCCCCAAAAACGTCTCATCGACTGCCCCAAATTTACAATATTGTACAGCTCAACAAGAAGTGAATTGGACACACAATTCTGCTTACTCCTCCCGATTCCATTCCCACCCTCTTTCCAAAACCTTCAGTACCCATTCCCCTCGACCAATTCCCCACCACCTGCGCTCCTCATACATTCCGCCTTTCCCTTCTTCAAGGCACCACTGTTCTCTCTCCCCCCCCCCCCCCCCCCCCCCACTCCCCCTGTTCGACCCTCTCCCATCCCTTCTTCATAGCACCACTGATCCCCCCCCCTTCCCCCTCTCCCACCCCCTTCTTCATAGCACCACGACGACACCCCCCCCATCCCTCCCCCACCTCTCCCATCCCTTCTTCATACACCACTGACCCCCCCCCCCTCCCCCCCCTTCTTCATAACACCACTGACCCCCTTCTCCCCTCTCCCACCCCTTCTTCATAGCACCTGATCCCCCCCCCCTCCCCTCTTCCTCCCTCCTCTCCCACCCCTTCTTCACAGCCACCACTGACCCCCCCCCCCCCTCCCTCCCCCCCCCTTCCCTCCTCTGTGTCCCTCTTAAAGGAACAAACAGCGTCACTGACTTTGGGAGATCGTACAAATGCGGGAAGCGGGATGGGAGGGGGGAAGAGGGGGATGGAAGCGATGATGGGGGTGGGAAGGCCTGGGGTGGTACAGAGGAATCGATCACAGCACGACAGGACCCAACCATCACGGCCCTGCTGCCGAGGACAAACCCGCTTCCTCTCCTTGCTTCTAATCACACTCACGACGCTGACGGACGGACAAGATGCAGATATACAATCCCCTGCACATAGCCACACATACACTGATCAAAAGGGAGAGAGAGAGAGAGAGATGAGAGAGAGCGAGAGAGATAGAGAGAGAGAGAGAGAGAGAGAGAGAGCGAGGGGGAGAGAGAAGAGAAAGAGGAGAGGGAGAGAGCGAGGAGGAGAGAGGAGGACCATCGACGAGAGAGGAGAGAGAGAGGAGAGGGGAGGAGAGAGAGACATCAGAAATACATTTAGAAAGGTGTGCAAATACAAGTGGTGTGTGTGTGTGTGTGGTGTGTGTGTGTGTGTGCGTGTGTTGTGTGTGTGTGGTGTGTGTGTGGTGTGGTGGGTGTGTGTGTGTGTGTGCCCTGTAAGTGTTGTGTGTGTGTGTGTGGTGTGTGTGTGGGTGTGTGTGTGTGTGAGTGTGTGTGTGTGTGTGTGTGTCTATATCGAACACCCACACAAACACACACACAAAACACACACACACAAACACACACAGTCTCTCTTGTTCAATATCAAATCTCACACACAGTCTCTCTCTTTTCTTCTCTCTCTCTCTCTCTCGCTCTCTCCCGGCCCTCCGTCTCTCTCTCTCTCATTCGTAATGCAACAAACATCAACACGGTCGTTCGCATTCAAAGCCATCTCGCGCCGAATCCGACAAGGTAAGTGAATTTACTCATCCCTCTGTTTCCACTGTCCTGAACGTTGTTTGTCTCGCCTGAAGAAGACCTACATGGTCCAAACGCCTTGTGTTTTTTGCCTTGTAATTTGTTTGTCCTTGTTAATCGGCGGAGTTACTTCAAATCACTTTTTTCAAATTTCTGTCAACACGGACGTCTGACTTCTCCGCGACAAATGACGCAATCCAAACTGACTGCACCGTTTGTGTTTGTTCGAGGCCACAGCCTGAGACAAAAAGGTGTTAAAAAAAACTCATCACACACACACACACACACACACACACACACACACACACACACCAGCTTCAGTCTCCGGAGTCCACATCATCGTGGTAGGCCAAACACCGAAAAATGGCGTGCCTGGTCCAACCCCCGTGACCGAAGATCATGCCAGACTGTGGATGAGAGTTGTGTCGGAACCAAGACAGGACGAACGGAAGTCCCTCACCGCCCCACAAGGACTGAGCCCGTCACCATCCTTTGACCCGACTCTACGCTGATGGTTCGGCTGAAATGGCCGGAAAGGCGGACGAAGAGTGCAGCGTCCCGTTGGTACAAAAAAAAAAAAAAAAAAAGAGACAGCGAACTGATAATGTTTCATACCAACATTTATATAGTGGTTTGGTAGTGTTGTTTTGATTGAGTTTGTACTATACTTATCTTGTACTTGAACTGCACTGAACTGCGCCGCATTGTAATGTACTGTGCAGCACTGTACTGTGTCATAATCACAGCGGCAAAAATGGTACTCGTGTTACAATGTAAACGTATTTATGGTTTTTTTACATTATACAGAATTTCTATTCAGAAAAGAAATGTTTTGTATAGTAACGTTGTTGCATTATATTGTATTTCTACCGAGACAAAAAATGTTTGCATTGTAACAGAACGATAACTATGAAATCATACTGCATTTTAATTGCACTACGTTGCATTTGCTTTCGCACCGTACTGCAGTGAATCGTACAGCAGCGAACCGTACTGCTCTGCTCAATACTACTGTTATACCATACTGTTGCGTGCAAAACTCTCTCTCCCACTGTCATTCGTTGCTTTTTATCACGTCTTCTTCTTTCACCCACTAAGGAGATTTTTCCCACGGATTGTGCCAGGGACAACGCTCCTTTCGCTGCGGGCTATTTTTCATGCGGTAAGAACATTCTGCACACGCAGGACCTCAATCTGTCTTCTCACCCACACGACGAGCATCGAGCACTGGAGCATGTGACTTTGCCCCGTTGATTGTCGCCCCACAGTCACACGTTTTCACAGTGGCACAAATGTAAATTTTAGTATTCAATCATTCCGCCAACTACTGACCTAGTAACCTCTAGTTTCACACACACACACGTGCGCGCGCGCGCACGCAAGCACACACACAGAAGGAGGAGGAGGAGAGAGAGAGAGAGAGAGAGAGAGAGAGAGAGAGAGAGGAGAGAGAGAGGATGAGAGGAGAGAGAGGAGAAGAGAGAGCATACAACGCTTACCCCCTCCCCCCCCGACACACACACAGAGAGAGAGAGAGAGAGAGAGAGAGAGACGAGAGAGAGAGAGAGAGGAGAGAGAGAGAGAGGAGAGAGAGAGAGAGGAGAATGAATCACTCTTCGTAGCGACGCGGGACATAGTTCGATGCAAAGAAAGAAAGGCAGTTACATTAAAATCTCACCTATCTCTCTCAACTGACGCGATGCCCAGTTCTTGCATATCTCTTTCAACGTCTTGAATAGGCCTATCATATCATCATTTTTAAACGCGGCGAAAATCCCAAGGGACGTAAGCACACTGGGTGAGAAAGTCGTCAAATCCTCCTGCCCACCAGTCAAGCTCAAACGGAAGGAAAGAGTGATGCGAAAAAACAGACAAACAAAACAAACAACAACAACACAACAACAACAACACAGGGAAAGAAAGAAGGAAAGACACGGCTACAGTCCGGTGTCTAGTTGCTTGGCAGGTCAGTAACCAGACAGTGGGCCCCTCCATCACTGGTCAATGGTAGAACCACTAATCACCTAAAGGGCATTTTGCGCCCAGTTTGGGGAGAGAAGTGACAAGCTCGTTCTTCGTCTTCGTTGTCCTAAAATGCTGTTTACATCACCTGAAGAAGACCAAAGTGGTTGAAACGCGTCGCGTTTTGTCTTGTAGTAATCTGCTTGTCTCTTCCGTTCGGAACAGTAAACCTCCTTTTGTGTCTGACGTTTTAAGGAGTGTAGTGGCCCAGTATGGCGAATGTAGAAAAGGCGCTCTACCCGACTGTGTCAAGCCGTCTCCCCCTGATGTCAGCAGCCCCGACCCTCCCGTCAGGGCGATCAGGCTCCGCGTCAGTCCATATCGCTGGGACATGGACGAGGGGCTCGTGGTCATCAGGGTTCGAGCATTGCGCTGCACAGCCGACAGTCGTGAGTGGTCGGACGTTATACGGTTGGAAAACCCCCCTCTGTCACCCCAGCAGTGAATGGGTGGGGAGCCTGACTTCGCTCATGGAAGGTCGACTCGTATTCTTTTGTTGTCTTTACTCTTGGCTATTTTTTCTGTTGTCTTCCTCCTTCACTTTCATTAACTTTTGTCTTATGTATATGTTTGCGTTTATGTGTATGTGTATACATGTATATGTATGTGTACACACACACACACGCACACACATACATACATATATATATATATATATATATATATAGATATATATATATATATATATATATATATATATATATGTGTGTGTGTGTGTGTTGTGTGTGTGTGTGTGTGTGTACGAAAAAAAGCTCAAGAACAAGCTGTCGAGGTTATAGTTGAAATTTTTCGGCTTTACTTGCTTTCATCAGCAAATTGACTTTCTTCCCTGAGTACATACGTACCTACCTGCGGGCGGGCTGGCGGGCGGGCGGATGTATGTGCGTGCGTGCGTGCGAGCGTGTGTTGTGCGCGCGTATATTTTTGCCCCTTCTATTTGGAATCGCAACGCTAACTAGTCTCCTGTTATATACGTAACTTGAAATATTTGATCACACCATGATGTTTTTCTGTAAGGTGTGTGTCTAGCTGGAAATAAAATGTATTCACAACAAACAAGGAGTTCAATCAACGGAAGGAGGCAGGTGGTCTCCCATCACGACGACGCCGTGCCTCAGACACTGCAAGCCCATTGCCCCGACGACCACCACGCTATGGGACTTCTAACCCGTTCTGACACGCACCGGACGCGCTTCACGTGCGCAGTCGAAACAAATGATCAGGAAAAGTGTAAAAACGGGCTTTCAATGTACAGAAAAAAAATAATCGCAGAGTATTAAAAAAGGTAGACGTTTACAGTTACAGTTCTCTCTGCAAGCACCAAACTGGCTTAAAGCAAAGAAGATGACACATGATAAACCAAACTGCCAGTTGTTCGGTTTCACTTTGACACAGTCGAGTGTCTTTCATGTCACGTCAAGGAGGATTCGTTCATTCAGTTTATCGGGGGGGGGGGGGGGGGGGGGGGGGGGGGGGGGGGGTTGCGGGAGGTGTTATGCACAATTTGTTATGAAACAGAAGGCCAATTGGTAATCGCCAAACCACTTTTCAGGCAAGAAGACAAAATGTCACTTGTTGGAAAGACAAAAAAAAGAAAGTGGTTATCGTTAGAGTACACACCCCATTCTCCAATAAGACTATGACATGTGCGCAATACCTACTCTGTCACACACAAGGATTATGGAATCAAAATATGGGCACTGCAAATGGGTCCACACATCTCGAGGCATTGAATGTCAGTGTTGACCGCTTGATCCTAAAGATCTCTCCAATGTCCAGCACTGTTCTCTAACAATAGCCTCGTTGTAGTGACTGTTACCTGTATCTCTTCTTTATTACGCTGTTTTGACACTGATCTTTCAGCCTTGACCTTGATTTTTCTGGTTTTTTAAGGTTCATGCTATAGTGCTCGCAGCATAACACTTTTGTTACACGACGTTTGGCGAGAAGACTGGGTGTAAGCCACAAGCTCTGGGACAATGAAAGCACTTCTCTTGCTCTGTGTCTTACTGTGACCTTGATATTCCAACCCTTTAACCTAAATCATCCCCCCCCCATCTCAATATACAATAAGCTAAAACGAAGTTCAAGTTTTTTTAAACATATACTAATAGCGATCTCTCTCCTCCCCCCACCCCCCCCCCCCCCCCCCCGTGTGTGTGTGTGTGTGTGTGTGGTGCGCGCGTGCGGGATGCGTGCGTGGGTGTGTGCGCGTGCGCTGTGTATTCGCGCGCAGTGATTAAGTGCACGAGTGTGCTTCGTGTACTTGCCAATAGGACCAAACGGAGAGAACTAAATGAAGGACACAGAGAGAGAGGAGAGAGAGAGACGAGAGAGAGAGGAGAAGTAGAGCGCGAATATATAACGTGCGTGTTTGCGTTTCGTTCGAGAATATGTTTGTTCGTTTGCATGTGTGTGAAGAGACAGAACAAAAAGAGAGGAGTGTGAGAAGAGAGAGAGCTAGTTTTAATGTGTTTTTTTTTTCATGAGAAGAGTCCTTTTTCCGTGAGAGAGAGAGCAGAGAGAGAGAGAGAACCATACGTAGGATATATATATCGAGATACGCTCGATCTAGAGACGCTAGGAGAAGTTATAGTCATGTTCCCGTCATTTCATATCGAACGTAGTGAGCACGAGCATACAGAAAGGCGGAGAGCGACGTCAGAGAAGTGACTCTCTTAATGTTAACAACGTGACTCTCCCGTGGCCAACCCAAACACAACCCACGTGCTTGAGATGCAAAGTGTGCGTGACATATGTGTGCAAACGTGCCATGTGTGTGTTGGGTCAGTGATGTGTAATCAACGTGCGAAACAAGATAGTGTCCAATGTGACGTTGTGCATAATGTAGTTTTCCCTGTTGTGCATGTGTGTGTGTCTGTCTCCCCATTACAAAAAGAGTTTAAGAACCCTTTCCCCCCTTGAAATGACAACCGTGGCTCCGAGTCCAAAGAGAGAAGAAGGGAGACGATGGAGATGAGAGAGAGCGATGAGATCTGAGAGATCCCGAGAGAGAGAGAATGAGAGGATGACGAAATTTAGAGACGGAGAAGAGAGAGATCCAGTCAGTCAGTCACGTCAGTCGAACCGGATAAAGCACGCTCGACAGAAAACAGGCAAAAGTCACGGAGAGGACCTCCTAGAACAGGTGACTCCCTTGACTAATCACACCTCCCTAAAACACCAAACAACCCCACCCGGAGCTTTTAGGGAAGATCGAAAAAAACTGTGAGACAGCATCTTCTCTCGTGAGAGCAATCTCAAACTCAAAAAGCGCAGATGCACCCCCTATTCCCCCCTTTTTTTTCCGCATCCCGCCTCCCCATTCCCCACCTCCCCCCGGACCCGCCCCCCGCCCCCCAACCCCACCACCCCATCCCCCACCTCCCAACCCCAGACGACCACATTTCCCATGAACTGACGGGCTGCAACACCTAAAAAGGAATTGCGCCCCAGCCTTGCTTAAGAGTCGAGTATTTATATACCGGTTTCAATTATTATTGTTTAGAGAATGTGTATCGTGTTCTGAAAGTTGCTTCTCCTCGTTTCCTACGGCCATCAGAGTACAAGCCAACGGTCTTTCCAAGCAGACAAATTCAGATCAAAGGAATATGGACCCTATGGGCGCTTTAGTAGCGCAGTGATAGGGTCACGGGGTGAGGCAAGCCCAGGCCTAAATGTGACGTCAACAAGGCAAGGGAAAAATGCAATTGACGACCTGTCGGGAGCCGGAATAGCTCAGTTGGTAGAGCGCCGACTCTTGGTGATCCTGGGGTTGCGGGTTTTGCACATCTCCGCAGGGCCGTTTCGGTACAGCGGGATTTTTTTTCCATCGGGAGTTACATTGGTTCTCACTCCATTCCCCATACAGTCCTTCGACTGAGACTATAAACCGAGTTCCGTGTGTGAATGCATACCTAACATCTTGCACGCACGTCAAATCCCAACTCCCATCACCAACTTTCGGAAGAGAAGACCAGTTTGGGCCGTTGGTATGGATGACACGTTACACATAGCATACACCTTCCCCGAAGATGGGAGTATGGCTTGCCTTAACGGCGGATATTAAAAAAAAACAACGGTCATAACACACAAAAAAACCCACTGCCTGTCTATACAGGGAGTGGTCCGCAGGAGTACCAGCCTGCGTACGCTGAGATAAAGAAAGAAAGAAAAGACGACTGTGATTTCATCGGTGGAAATCCCCCCCAAACACAAGGGGAGTGATTGGTGACGAATTTTCTTTTGATACATTATCAGCTTAACATTAAATGCTGGCTTATGGTAGGCCTCAAAACGTTTCATGGTTTATATACAAAGCGTTTTAGTGCGAAAATTTAATTGTGGCGTGTGGCCACATAGCTCAGAACTACTGCAGAGAGAATGAAGCTTGCAGCAGACGTACACACAGAGAGAAAAACTGCTGACAGATCGTGATCAGTGAAGAAACCAGTCGCTGCTGCAGCGATCTGGGATGATTGTTGTGGGAACCAAGTCTGTTTCCAATCTACCCTGAAGGAATGGCTTGCAGATCGCCCATTTAGCGTCAGAGAGAGATTTTCTTTGTCTGGCCGCTCGCCTTCGCCTCTTCCTGCTCTCCTCCTCCCCTCCTCGCCCTCTTTGTGTGTGTGTGTGTGTGTGTGTTGTGTGTGTGTGTGTGTGTGTGTGTGTGTGTGTGTGTGTGTGTGTGGTGTGTATGTGTGTGTGTGTGTGTTTTTGTGAGCGCGTGGTGTGCTGAGCGCGTGTGTGCTGAGCGCGCGCGCGCGCGTGCGTGCGCGCGTGTGGTGTGTGTGTGTGTGTGTGTGTGTGTGTGTGTGTGTGTGTGTGTGCACATGCATGGGTGGTGTGTGTGTGTGTGTGTGTGTGTGTGTGTGTGCATGCACATGCATGGGTGGTGTGTGTGTGTGTGTGTGTGTGTGTGTGTGTGTGTGTGTGTGTGTGTGTGTGTGTGTCTGTGAGAGTGAGAGGGGGGGTAATGTGTGGTCCGAGTAAGAGAGAGAGTTAGAGAGAGGGGGTGTGTGTGAGGGGGGAGGAGGGACAGAGAGAGAGAGAGAGAGACAGACAGACAGACAGACAAAGAGAAAGACAGAGACAGAGTGGGGGAAAGAGAGAAAGACGGACAGACAGACCGACACAGATGCGCGCAAGCGCAGACAGACAGACAGACAGACAGACAGACAGACAGACAGACAGACACACACACACACACACACACACACACACACACACACACACACTGAGTGTATACTCACAGATACTTCTTGTTTCTCGTACACATCGTATAATCCCGAGAACGTGAGGATGCTCGATCAGCTTCATGATGGCGATTTCTCTCTCTCCACCTGCGCAACACACACATCAGCATCGGTCCAGTCTTGGTCAAACATCGGCATCATTCATCATCTCTGTTAACATATACATCGTTCAATATCTTTAAAACGCCTGTACTGTTCAATCTCTGTAAACACCTATATCACTCAATCTCTGTAAAAACGTCGGCATCGTTCAGTCTTGGTCAAACATCGGCATCGTTCAGTCTTGGGTCAAACATCGGCATCGTTCAGTCTTGGTCAAACATCGGCATCGTTCAGTCTTGGTCAAACATCGGCATCGTTCAGTCTCGTCAAACATCGGCATCGTTCATTCTCTCTCTGTAAAACACCTATACTGTTCAATCTCTTTAAAAAAAACCTGTACTGTTCAGTCTCTGTAAACACACCTATATCATTCAAAACTCCGTAAAACATCGGCATCGTTCAATCTCTGTAAAACATCTACAACCGTTCAATCTCTGTAAAACAAACTATATTGTTGTTCAATCTCTGTAAAACACCTGCATTGTTCAATCTCTGTAAACACATATACTGTTCATTTTCTGTAAAACACCTACATTATTCAATCTCTGTAAAACATCTTTACTGTTTAAATCTCAGTAAAAAAAAAAAAAAATGTTATCCTGTTTAATCCCTCTAAAACAACTACACTGTCCAATCTCTGTAAAAAACACCTATACTGTTCAATGTCTATAAAAACGCTTATATTGTTCAATTTCTGTAAAACACATATCCTGTTTAATCTCTGTAAAACGCCTATAACTGTTCAATCTCTGTAAAAGACCTATACGGTTCAATCCTTGTAAAACACCTACATTGTTCAATTTCCGTAAAACATCCATTTAGTTTCAATTTCTGAAAAAAAAAAAAAAACGAAAAAGCGCCTGTATTGCCCAATATCTGTAAAATACCTACATTGTTCAATTTCGGTAAATCAACTCCATTGTTCAATTTCGGTAAAACACCTATACAGTTCAATGTCGGTAAAACACCAGTCTTGTCTACTCTCTGTAAAACACCAATCCTGTTTAATCTCTGTAAAACACCTATCTTCTTCAATCTCTGTAAAACAACCTACACTGTTCAATCTCTGTAAACACCAATATTGTTACTTTGATTTCTGTAAAACACCTGTGCCGTTCAATCTATGTAAACTAAATATATTGTT
>JADBJO010022308.1:0-5000 GCA_016801955.1 Conus betulinus | reverse complement strand
CGAAGCAGACAGTGTGGCGGTGTTAGACGAGTTCTGACAGAACGCCAGACAGAAGCGACGGCACAGTGAGTGGAGCTCAGCGGCACCTGCAACATTTTCCACTGGTACCCTACATCACCTGTCCACCATCTGCACTGCCCTCCAAGCATCCCCCACTACAGGTGAAAACGCCGCTACTTGTTAACAAAAACCTGTCGTCTGTTACAGGAGGTTTGGGCTTCGCGCGCGCGCCTCTTGCCTGGCCGAACTTTATAAGCTCCCTTTGATGGATGACGGCAGTGACATTCGAAAGGTACTCTCCGAACACCACCCCCTCCTCTATTCCTACCCCCCCCCCCCCCCCCCCCCCCCCAAATCCGTTGGCACTACTTTCCCGTTCTGCTGTTCACAGGCCGTGCCACTTCCTGCGATAGGAAGGATGGGTGCAGACAGAACATGCCAACGCCGTTTCTCCAAGCGTGGCAAGCGTGGAACGACACACTGATACAATACTGCGCTTTAATTACCAGCACTCGTGTGTGTGAGTGTGTGTACGTGCACCAAACGCTCGATCGAGGAGCGTCGGACTGGGCGCAGGCATTCCGGCCGAATGCGTAAAGCCCACCGAGCTCCCCGCATAACAAACCCTGCAGGCGACAGGACCTCTTCGCCACCAGAATGCTAAATCCTGTTGTCTAGATCATAAAGACCGGGCTCAACCTATAGAAAAAAATCTCGCTTTTGTTGGGGTTTTGTTAAGGTGCGTATGAAGTCCAGGAAAATATGCGAGTAGTTTTACAAAGAACGTGTTTGAAAACTAAACATTATAATCTGGCCGATCGGCTTCATAGTATGAGAGGATATCTACTAGTAGTTTTTCACAGAACTGCTAGATTTAAGGATTAAACAAACAATTAACTCCATTATGCCCTCCCTCTCTCTCTCTCTCTCTCTCTCACTCACACACACACACACACACACACACACAATGTTGTTCACTTTTCAAGGATATGTTACTGCGCCAGAAGGCGAAGCAAAGGAAGAGGGTTTGTACAGAATGAACTTCACAAAATTCCCAACCTTTTTCCCAATCACGGAACCCATTTTCACAGCTGATCAAATCTTACCAGCACATGTAATTCACAAACAAAAGAAGAAGAAGGAAAAAGGACAATCACCACTTCTCACGGCAGACAATACAGAGATATATTCGCTCTTTGGGCCACAAAACTTAAAGAGTAAAAATCCTCTTCACTGTAATGAATCTTTGACAGACCAGAAGTCGCACAACAAACTGAAGATGGCATCATCCAAATATTCATTACCGTTTCACAGTCCTACATATTTACAGCATCAAAACAGTCATGTTTTGCCCAAACAGCACAGCATGAATAACAGAAATTCCGCAAACGACCTCAGGATGAGCAGTCGTTTGTTCTGTACTGTCGTTCACAGTACAGCCGCTCTTGGACAGGAAGCATGGAGAGTGTCCTGGACTACCCAAGCGACCGGCAGGGCATTCACACACCTTGCCGTAAACTGCACAACGATGAAGACTCTTGAGACAATTCGTGAATCCACTCGTGTAAGTCAATATACACACTTGGTCTATCATTGTGTTCCATGCGCCATGAACTGGTCCAACTGTCGATGTGCCATCTTCCCAACGTTTTCATATACGAAAAACACACGCGCCTCTGTGTGTGTGTGTGTGTGGTGTGTGTGTGTGTGTGTGTGTGTGTGTGTGTGTGTGTGCGCACGCGCGTTCGTGAATGTGTGTGTGTGTTGTGCGCGCGCGCGCGCATGTGTGCGTGTGTATGTGTGAGTGCGCGCGCGCGCACGCGTGTGTGCATGTGTGTACGCACGCGCGTGCGTGCATGCATGCGTTCGTGCGTGTGTGTGTGCGTATGTGCCTAAGTTTTTGCTGTTGTTGTTAACTGCTACTGCATTTTTTTTTTTTTTTTTTGACATTGATATTCTAGTCTAATCAAGTAAAAACATTTTTCAATCGTGTCCACTTCCTCCTGTGCAACATACCGCCTCCTTTACCTCCGGGTCGATTCACCTTTATCACCGACTGTACTCCACACACACTGACCAGCCTGGGGGCTGTGGCATGGACAGTGCCAGTGTGCAGGGGGAAAGGGAGGGAACCTGACAGAAGGAAACTGAATGCAAGGGTATTGGATGACTTCTAACACCTTCTCATTTCTTCATCAAAGAGAGAGAGAGAGAGAGAGAGACAGAGAGAGAGGGGGATCTTAGCTCTGGTGCGTGCGTACGTTGCGTGCGTGCGTGCGCGCGCGCGTGTGTTTGTGTTATATGTATTAACGTGCGTGCTTGTGAGCGCACACGTGTTTCCGTGCACAAATGTGCTGATATGTGCGAGTGAGCGCACATGCAGTGTTTGTTTGAAAAACAGAGAGATGAGTGTGTGTGTGTGTGTGTGTGTGTGTGTGTGTGTGTGTGTGTGTGTGTGTGTGTGTGTGTGTGTGTTGTGAGTGCGCGCGCGTGTGTGTGTGTGTGTGTGTTGTGTGCTGCGTGCGTGTGAGCGTACGCACGCACGCGCGCGCGCGCGCGTGTGTGTGTGTGTGCGTTTGTGTGTGTGTGTGTGTGTGGTGTGTTGTGTGTGTGTGTGTGTGTGTGTACGCGTACGCGCGCGCGCGCACGCGCGCGTGTTTGTGTATGTGTGTATGTGATGTCTGTTCCTATGCGTATACATCCACACGAGCGTGCACACGTACGTGCCAGCGTGCACATCTACTTCAATGAATGGCCACCTGTTCGCCTTCCTCTCCACTGCTCTAGAACGCTGTGCCGAAGACTTTCAGGCTTTGCCACTCTTTCTTCTTCTCCCCCATCCCAGCCACTCACTGTGGAGAGGCGGCAGGTGTGTCCGTTCCTTCCTCTCACTTCTCTTATTCTCCACTGGAGAAAGTTTTTCCACGGCAGTAAACGCTCCCCCGAATGAGGAAGGGAATGTTCAGCGGAAAGTTCACTGTCTTGGAAGGGCACAGTAAACTGGATCTGATCGCAACAGAAGCATGCAGTGTGTGTGAGTGCGTGAGTGGGTGAGTGGGTGAATGTGTGTGTGTGTGTTGTGTGTGTGTGTGTGTGTGTGTGTGTGGTGTGTGTGTGTGTGTGTGTGTGTGTGTGAGACAGAGAGAGAGGGAAATAGAGAGAGGAGAGAGGAACAGACAAAGAGAAACAGAGAGACAGAGCACATTATGCTGATAGAGAGACAGAGTGCATACATACATACATACATACATACTCTCTCTCTCTCTCTCTCTCTCACACACACACACACACACACACACACACACACACACACACACACACACACACACACACGCACGCACGCACAAATACAGACACACACACACACTAAAAAAATGAAGAGCAATATTACAGTGCAACAAAACTCCCTTAAGAAAGCCGAACTGACAAATAAACACTGCAGAATGGCCAGCTCGTATTCAGTCTCCACGGTGTGTACAGTGTCACTGTTCAGTCTCTACAGTGTGTACAGTGTCACTGTTCAGTCTCTACAGTGTGCACAGGGTCACTGTTCAGTCTCTACAGTGTGTACAGTGTCACTGTTCAGTCTCTACAGTGTGTACAGTGTCACTGTTCAGTCTCTACAGTGTGTACAGTGTCACTGTTCAGTCTCTACAGTGTGTACAGTGTCACTGTTCAGTCTCTACAGTGTGCATAGGGTCACTGTTCAGTCTCTACAGTGTGTACAGTGTCACTGTTCAGTCTCCACAGTGTGTACAGTGTCATTGTTCAGTCTCCACAGTGTGTGTTCAGTGTCACTGTTCAGTCTCAACAATGTGTACAGTTTTACTGTTCAGTCTCGACAGTGTGTACAGTGTCACTATATGGTGTTCAGTGTCAACAGCGTGTACAGTTTCACTGTCTGGTGTTCAGTCTCAACAGTGTGTACAGTGTCACTGTTCAGTCTCAACAGTGTGTACAGTGTCACTGTTCAGTCTCAACAATGTGCACACAGTTTCACTGTCTGGTGTTCGGTGTCAACAGTGTGTTCAGTGTCACTGTTCAGTCTCAACAGTGTGTACAGTGTCACTGTTCAGTCTCAACAGTGTGTACAGTGTCACTGTTCAGTCTCAACAGTGTGTACAGTTTCACTACCTGGAAAACTAGATTACAATGAAAAAGTTGGCATGTGATTAAATTTAACACGAGAAAAAAAGTGTTAAGTTGTTCCAAATCAAACACAGAAAATGGACCACAAAGGCAGTAACAGGAAGATTTCTGAGAGAGAGAGAGAGAGAGAGAGAGAGAGAGAGAGAGAGAGAGAGAGAGAGAGAGAGAGAGAGAGGGGGGGGGGAGGGGAGCGACAGAAACGCGGAAATTTCGAACACAAACTTCCCATAAACAGGGACAACAGCCCTTCTAAAGAAGATCCCCCGACGCACCCCCCTCCTCCCCCCCCCCCCCCCCTCCCGATCTCCTATTGCAATCCCCATGGAAAACGCAACGCACTTGATCAGTACATACAACCAGACACGGCACGAATCAATGACTATGGGCAAGGTAACAACACCCGCTCTTGAGCCGAGTTCTGTACTTGAGATAAAATAAAGCGTATAAAAAAATGAACTGATGTCCAGCCAGCCAGTTGTGTGATGTTCAGTTCTAGTTACATCCCTGGGAGATTCGGGACGGAGGGAGTTCACATCACACTCCAGATAACGAACTTCACCGACAACATCATCATGCCAGCCCGTCCACAAGATCAACAGGGCTACGTTTATCGCATTGCATGATCTGTCACCGCCATCACGGACCGTCTGCAGCCAGCAGACTTGTGGCGCACGTGCAACTCAACCCCAATTCTTTGGGGATGATTATTATCCACTGACATAAAATAGGCCGAGCAGTCGCTGTGCGATTCCCTTCACCCCCGTCAGAACACTGTCGTCTGCCGCCATCATTATCACTGCCATTATCGTCGTCATTATCACTGTCTCGGGATGGTTCCCATTCTCACCATT
>JADBJO010022307.1:22500-28151 GCA_016801955.1 Conus betulinus | reverse complement strand
AGCTTAACATGTTTGTTTCCCATTGGTTGGGATTTTGAGTTAACAGAGTGTTTTGCTGTGAGGATGCTGATACGCAATTTCTCAGTAGGGTTTAGGAAAACAGAAGCGTATCAGTATTTCAGAAGTGTTTGGTGTGCAAAGTATAAAGCAACTTCATAACATGTTTCTAAGCTTCAGGGTTGAGCAAAAATTTCAGACATTGATTTCTTCACTTGCGTCAATGCAAACGACTGTTAAATTGCGGGGAAACCGGTGGATAGCCTGTTTTATTTTATTCTAATACTCTTAGATGGGAAAAATGTGGGTCTGAGCTCCAAAGTATGCTCGGAATATTTACGTGTTCAAAACACTGTCAAAGCAAGTTACCGAAAAGGGATTTCAGTGAGACTCCCCTTGTCAAATCTCCAGGACATCACGTCCGTTTGAAAGACAGCTTTCTGTCAACTATTAAGACAGGATTCTTTTAAAACAAAAACATGCATATTGTTTACAGCCAGTCGACCGCAAAGGGCCATACCATGGCTGTCACTTTGTCAAAATTAATTACCTACGTAGATGAGAAAAAAAAAAAAAAAAAAAGCAAACAAACATACACATACTCGTAATTAAAACATGTTTTCTAAAAACACGCTTAACTTGAATTTTCTTAGAATCTTTCTTCGGTAAAATGTTAAAAACTACCTCTGAACTCGGGTTTTCATTGTGGACTATGGTTGTTGTATAAAAAATGTGTATCTCTTCAAGGAACGAAAATCACATCAGGTGGAACTACCTCTGACTCGGGTTTTCATGGACTATGTTGTAAAGTGTTTCCAGACGTCCCAACACTCTTTAGGCACATGTTCTACACTGAGTGGTACATCACGTGGAATGCGCGATGGAGCTTCATCACGTTTATGCTGCATTCAACATGTTTGTGCATTTATATCGAATGTTGAAGTATTCTCCAGGTAAATTATGATCCTTGACGGAAAGAAAAGACAAGGGAGAAAGGGTCATTTTCTGAACGCAAATGAGCGCTAATGCTTCCTGTATCAAGCTATCTGGCGTGTTACGCCGGATTAAACTTACTTAACAACGTTAATTAAAATTCCAGAAGACAGTGAAAGTCAGTTTAATTTTGTTATGTGGTTATTGACAAAAAGACAAAAATACCTATGTGGCTTGTAGAAGTATGGGTAAGAGAGAAATTCCTTAAAAAAACTGATAAACGAGTTGGTTGATAGTAATTGTTTAGCCGCTTCCGGAGTAAAGCGGATTAGCTAACAGCTTTAATGCACAATGCCCTCATGGGGTAAAAAGGGGACAAAAATGAGTAAACAGTAAGAAAAAAAAGTGACACTGACAAAGGCAGAATAAGAGATACTGGACATGCAAGACTGAATTACGCCAAAAAATTCAGTTGCAAAGAAATTAGGCACTGAACAAAAATAAATCATTCAGAAAAAATACAGCTGCAAAGGATCACACCTTCATGCACACACGCTGTTGCTCTCTCTCTCTCTCTCTCTCTCTCTCTCTCTCTCTCTCTCTCTCTCTCTCTCTCTCTCTCTCTCTCTCTCTCGTAAATAATTTTGTCTGTCTTGTCTTGTCTTGTGTTGTCTCTGTCTCTCTCTCTCTCTCTCTCTCTCTCTGTTAATTGCACCGGATCTGGAAAGTGTTTCGACTGTATTTGTGGCAAGTACCTTCATGAAGCATCATGCCTTCATCACAGCTCGAGTTTAGGGCAAGATGTGGGTGTTTTCTGTCGGTATTTCTCTCATTTATGGCCAAGAGAGTGGAAAATAGCATCGCCATGCGCGTGAAGACATTGACACTGAAAACGGCGGTAGACGGTGTAACGGTAGGCTGCCTCCTCACGCTTTTATTCTGGGGCAGTTTATTGCTCCAGTGTGGCGACGTGGAACAAAATCCTGGGCCACGTAAGGACAGCTACCGCCAGACCTGCCTGAGCTCTGACAGGAGAGCCAGTACTGAGAAAGCAGCAAATTCCTCGGCCAGCAAGCCAACAACCTCCAAGCCTACTGAATCACCCACCCTCATGGATGTCGTGTCTATGCTGCAGGATCTGAACAGCAAAGTGGACAATATTAAAGATGACATTAAGGACATTCGTGACGGTTTTGCTGGGTTACAAGAAGAGGTTCAGTTCCTGAAAGGAGAAGTGGCTGATCTTCGTCGAGAAAATGAAACTTTGAAAAAGAGGATGATGGACACACAGAGAACGTAAAGTCGATGACTTAGAAGGACGCTCCAAGCGAAACAACTTAATTTTTTACGGTCTTCCGCGTAAGCCAACGACGAGACACCGGCTGAATGTGAAGGTATCGTCGGCGACGACCCTGCTAGTGGACAAACTGCAGCTGACTGGAGATGTTCAGTTCGACCGGGTCCATCGCTTGAACGGCAAATCCATCCAACTCGCCCGTCATCGCGTGCTGCTCATTCTTCAGAGACAAAGAGAAAATTCTAAAGGCCAAGCGTAATCTGAAGGGAAGTGAGGTGTTCGTTGGCGAGGACTTCTCTCTACGTGTAAGAGACATAAGAAAACAAACTGTCCCCGCATCTAAAGAAGGCCAGAGAGGAGGGCAAGCGAGCGACTATGGTCTTCGATCACCTCCTTATTGAGGGGAAAAAAGTACTTTCTGGGAGAGGGGGGAGCTCTTACAGAGTCAAGATAGGGGGGAGGCCAGCCCAGCTCGACACCCGGTGTCATCCTACAGATTTGCACGTGCTAGCTGTGCAGAACGCCAAAAGGCCGGGTGCGATGGCAGTGGTGTGCGGACTCTGTGTTGTGAACCGGTTGACGTTGACGTTGTAAATACTGAGCGCGCAAAGGTGAGGTGGGGGGGGTCATTTGTAAATATGGAGGAAAAAATTTATGTTGATTGTATTGATCAAAATGTTCTAGTTGATATGAATATGACTGATTGTGTTAATGCAGGCGAATCGACCTTCTTATGTTCTGAAATTGATAACATGGATATGTGTGGTGAAAACAGAGTTGAAGACATTTACCGATCGATATCACGTGACACACAGACCGACGGTGGAAGTTGTAAGAGGGGGGCATCTCAAAAGGAAATCGTTAACTCGGAAAGAGAGGACAGGGGTGGTAACGATGTGTCTGGTGAAACGAGTGGAGAGGAACACACTGAGGGGTGAAAGGAAAGATGTCAGTGAGAATGAAAAAGTGCGTTACATTGTGATGGCTGTGAAAATGATAAAGATTGTGATGTGTCCTTCTCCTTTTTGCACTGGAATGTAAATGGACTCTTGTCTAAATTCAATGATACAGACTTTACTCCCTATTTGTTGAAATTTGATTTCATATGTCTTGTCGAAACCTTCGTAGAGGATTTCCAAAACTTAGTATTTCCAGGCTATACTATTTTCTGTAAACCAGCAGTTAAGTTTTCAAAACAAGGAAGATATTCTGGTGGAGTTATATGTCTCATTAAAACTGAACTTACACCTTATGTCCATGAAATCAAGACAGACTCTCCAAATATCTTTTTTTTTTTGGTTGATAAGGGTGTTTTTGGCTTTATGGAAGATGTATTATATGTATGTACATATGTTCCACCAGAGGGTTCGCCATATTACACTTACTTTGATGTTGAAAAAATGGTATTAGTGAGCTTGAAGAATGTCTTTTTGATTCTCTACTTGAGTTTGAGGATGTGCATATAATTCTGTCGGGCGATTTGAATAGTAGGACTTCTGATATTTTTCCACATATCTTTGATGAAAATGATGTTTATGATCACCTTGTTTATGATTGTTCTTTTTCTGCTAAAGGCATGAGAAAGTCTGCAGACAATGGTATGAATAATTATGGAAAATATTTGTTAAATATGTGCACAACCTTTGGACTGTGGATTCTAAATGGCACATGTAATGGGGATGCTGACGGCAACTATACGTTCATATCAGAAGCAGGATGTAGCGTTAATGATTACTTTTCTTCTGTCTAAGGAATTGTTTTTCGGTTTCGCGTCTTCATGTGAAATGGTGATCTCAGAGAGAATAGAATCAGATCATTTGCCAATCGAATTAAATTTTAGATTTTCTGAAAGAAAAAAACCAGATCGCAAGTAAATCCCACAGAAACAGACCAAGTCATTGAAAAGTTTGTGTGGAACAATGATTTAAGGTCAGTCTATACTCAGAAAATGACATCAGAAGAAACACGGTTGGTACTTGATCGTGCCACAAAGTTAATTGATCATGACTTCAATGGTGCTTTGCATCTGTTTAATGACTGGATTAAAAAGCAAGCAAGTTGTATGAAAAAGAGAATTAATCTAGCAAAGTATGACAAAAACAGTGATTGGTATGATAAAGAATGTAGGTTAAGCAAAGTTAAGGCAAAAGGGCTGCTTGCGATTCTTAGAAAAACGAGAAGGAAAGAAGACCGTGATGCCTACTGCATAGCAAGAAGAGAATACAAACATCTGATAAAGAGAAAAGAAAAAACAGTATAACGATATGTTGTTAGACAGACTTATTTCATCAGTGAACAATCAGAGAGAATTTTGGAAAACTGTGCGTAAAATATCCTTTAAAAGAAAACGTGTTCAAAATAGTCTAACAGTCGATGACTGGTTCAAACATTTTAAAGATTTACTTGAATTAGAAATAACAACAGATGTTATTAATTCATATGGAAATGGCAATGATATCGATGAGGAGGAAATTAGTTCTATAAACCGTCCAATAACAAATGAAGAAGTTCTGCTAGCTGTGAATAGGTTAAAAAATGGAAAAGCTGCCGGACCGGATGAAATTATCGGTGAGTTGTTGAAGTATGGTGGGGACCGAGTTGTTGACTTTTTTGTAAAGCTTTTTAATACGTTGTTTGATAAAGGCGTGTTCCCGGACAACTGGACCAACTCTATAGTGCAGCCCTTGTTTAAGAAGGGTGACGTTAACGATCCAAACAATTACAGAGGCATTTCACTGTGTGATACGAGCAGTAAAATTTACAGCACAATTATTAATAGCAGACTGCAAGAATGGATAAAAGAATATAATCTGACTGGTGAACATCAAGCAGGATTTAAGAAAGGTTACTCTACAGTTGATCACATGTTTACATTATTGGCACTCGTTCAAAAACAGTTTTGTTTCAATCGTAAATTATATGTAGCCTTCATTGATTTTGAAAAGGCTTTCGACTCTGTTGAAAGGAACTTATTATGGCCCATAATATTGAAAAATGGCATCAAAGGCAAGATATTTAGGTGTTCGTAGTATGTATGACAATGTCAAAGCCAGAATTAAATGCGGAGGTAGTGTGACTGACTGATTACATCAACTGCACCCGTGGAGTGAAACAAGGAGATGCCTGCAGTCCTGTCTTGTTTTCTTTATTCATTAATGAACTAGCATTAGAGGTGATAAGGAGAGGGAGACATGGTGCAATGTTTACGTCTGACTATTTTGAATTATTCATATTACTTCTGGCAGATGATGTGGCCTTACTCTCAGAGACTGCCACTGGCTTACAAACACAGATTAACAGTCTTCAACGTGCAGCTGCAGCTTTGCAGCTGAAGGTCAATATGAATAAAAGCAACATAGTGGTATTCAGAAAAGGGGGGTATTTAGCTGCCAGAGAAAGGGACCTACAACGGGATTGTTATGCC
>JADBJO010022307.1:12500-17500 GCA_016801955.1 Conus betulinus | reverse complement strand
TCATCATCATCCTCATATTCATCGATCAGCATGAAAAAAAAGTCTCATATTCTGTGGTCCTTCATGCCCTGCTCTCAAGGTGACCTCAATTTCGATGTCCTCTCTCCACGTCTGCGCGGCCTTGGTTAAATTTCGTCGGGGTCATCTGTAGACGAGGCACGGTGGTGGTACCCTTCGGAGGGAGAGCTCACTCACACCGGCACCGTGACTAAAGCAATTATTGTCGTCAGTAGGGGCTTAGTTGGGGATGTCCTGCGTATGCTGGATCCGAACAGGAGCCACTGAACACCACCGAAGTGACTCCGCAGCGGGGCAGTGTCTCCTCGGGTGGGTTGTCTCTTGACGACTTGACATTGACTGCTCCCTGTGGATTGCCGGTGCCGGGGCTGCGGCGGGACTGACCGGGCTGTGGCTGTGGACGGGGTGTCGGAATGAGCGGCGCGGATGCAATCCCACTGAGGTGGGCACAGAAGATGGACAGCAAAAAAAAAAAAAAAAAAAAAAAAAAAAAAAAAAAAAAAAAAAAAAAAAAAAAAAGGGGGGGGATTGCTGACTTGCTGACTTCTAACTTTTGTCATACTTACTGTGATTAAGACTGATTAGGACGGACAGTATGGTGATAGCCAAGTTCGAAAGTTTATCATACCTAATGTGAGTAAGACTGATAGGAACTGAATAATAATGGAGCTTTTGGACTGCTGAAGTTTATCATTGATGTTTTGGCGATGAAAAACAACAACTGTCTCCAAGATAATCAGGTAATTAATACATACATGTGCACGCGTGTTGCTTGTTGGAGACAATTGTTATCCGTAAATATTGTAGAACTTTTCTGCCCATAAGTCACATTCACACGTGTTTACGTCAATGTATGTACATGCCTACTTTAGATTGTCTTAAGTCTTGTGTGCATATGTTTTAAATGTTTTCCTTTGTTATTCCCTGTGATTGTGGAGCATAGGGCACCTGCAAACTACTTTCTAAGATGGCGTTCTAGACAGTCGTATTTTATATTATTTTCATCAGCAGTAGTAGTAGTAGTAGTAGTTGTAGCAGCAGCAGCAGCAGCAGCAGCAGTAGTAGCGTAAATGTGGTGTAGCAGCAGCAGCAGCAGCAGCAGCAGCAGTAGTAGTAGTAGTAGTAGTCTTATTAAAATATTACCAATTGTCACTGTTTCCAAGCGAAACATTACTGGATTAGAAGGAAATGTTAATCGTATCACAGAAGTGAAGTCTGCCCAAAGGTTTCACGTAACGATATTTCTCTTTACAGATTTTAACCCAGTTAAGAAAAAAAGTGATGAATCAACAAAAGGAAACCCACCTTACAACCCTCGTTACCCATTACCAATGATAATAGTTAATTAAGGCTGTCTTCGACTTCTGATACTCTGCACGCTTGCGAAGTCATCAGATACACGAGCTTTCTAGACTTTTCATATTTGCGTCTATTGTGATGACGCTTGACCACCATTTCTATGGAGCTATGGGGGCCGGAATACCTCAGATGGTAGAGCGCTGGACTCGTAATCTTGGTGATCCTGGGGTTGCGGGTTCGAATCTCCGCCGAGCTGTTTCGGTACAGGGGGATTTTTCCCTCGGAGTTAACATTGGTTCTGACTCCATTTCCCATACAGTCCTTTGAATGAGACTATAAACCGAGGTTCCGTGTGTGAACGCACGCATAACATCTTGCTCACACGTAAAATCCCATCACCAACTTTCAGAAGAGAAGGCCGGTTTGGCTGTTGGTATGGATGACACGTCACACATAGTATGCACCCCGTGTGAGAAATGGAAAGAATGAAGGATGTGAGGAAATTGAGTTAACGATATTGAACGATATGGACTGGATGACACGGGAAACCAATCAATGAAGCGCCAACTCTCAGTCGGCACTACCCAGATAGGCAGCCCGTTGTGTAAATTAGTGTGGATTGTAAAGCGCTTAGAGCTTGGTCTCTAGCCGAGGATAGGCGCTATATAAGTGTTCATACTAATAATGTAACGCGAATGATAACTGTCATTTTCACGATTTCACTGTTTCCTCGAAGGAAATTACTATTCGTAGCAAGAAAAACTGTTATTGTGGGCTTTTCATGCCAACAACACGCTGTTCATACAATATGATGTGGTCTATGGTGTTGAGCACAGTTGTATCAAACTGTCTTGTGTTGCTTTGTGCTGTAACAGTGGACTCCGTTGTGCAGCCTGTGACTGACTGTGTGAACGCTATTTCATTGTGTTGGGTTGTTTCGTGTCATGCTCTAGTTGCAAAGTGAAACGACTGCAGGCGGAAATCTAAACAAATCTTAATAAAATGTCAGCGAACCGCCCAGAGAAACGTGGACAAACGAGTCACAAGACAAACCACAAACGCGTTTAAAACAAATAACGAAAATGCACTTAGCTTTGATCGCTTCTGTGTTGTGTTTAAAACTGAGTTAAAACCAATGTTGAACGCCCTTCTTCCTTGCGCTGAACACAGAAGCGATCAAAGCTAAGTGCATTTTTCGTTATTTGTTTAATTTTTGTTGCACCTGAAGAAGACCTAAGAGGTCGAAACGCGTTGTGGTTTGTCTTGTGACTCGTTTGTCCACGTTTCTCTGGGCGGTTCGCTGACATTTATTTAAGATTCGTGTCATGATGTTGCAGCAGACACAACAGATGCATACTGCGTTGCACTACTGAATGATGGTAATTACTCTGGCAGTAACGTTCATTACCTGGGGCTGAAAGCATTGCATTTCTATGTGCGTGTGTTTGTCTGTTTGTTTCTTTAATTTTTCCATGCAATATATTCACATAATACTGTCCTGCACTGTGTCAAATATTATCTTGCATTAATGGTATATTGTCGTGTACTGTGTTAATCATGTTATGTCTTATGTTCTATTGTACTCTCTCTCTCTCTCTCTCTCTCTCTCTCTCTCTCTCTCTCTCTCTCTCTCTCTCTCTCGTGTGTGCATTTTGTTGTTGTTTTTTTGTTTTTCTATTATTTTGCCAGGCAATATATTCACAGTGTTGTCCTGCACTGTGTCAAATGTTAGTTTGCATTGAATGCATTTGTCATTTACTGTGTCAGCTATATTATATTTTCTCCTCTCTCTCTCTCTCTCTCTCTCTCTCTCTCTCTCTCTGCGTCTCTCTCTCTCTCTCTATGGGTGTGCGTGTGTATATATGGGTGTGCGTGCCTTTCTGCGCACGTGGGGTTGGGGGCGCGCGGGGGGGGGGGGGGGGGGGGGGCGGGGGGGCGGGGGGGGGGGGGGGGGGGGGGGGCGCACATGCGCCGTTTTGTGTCCCTATGTGTGCGCGTGTGTGTCTGCATTTGTGTGTTGAGTTGGTGTGTGTTGAATTAGAATGCAAATGTAGGCCCATGAATGTGTATGTGTTTATTCTGCCCTGAATATATGTGTGTCAGTTACAAATCGCCATGTGTGTACCTAATTTTTTTCTTTTGTCTTTGTGTCCAGTTGACAAGAAGGAGCTACAACAGTGGTAAGTACAGCAGCAGCTGCTATGCAATTTAGTAATCAATATGTAAAAACTATGTTTTAGGATGACCTGAAGATTTGCAATGGGAAAAAATGGAAGAAAAAAACGTTTTGATTTCTGTCTCACTGTCCACGACCAAAACGTTGACTATTTCTGTTCTGGTTAGTTTATTTGTTTTGGTGTTTTGTTTGTTTGTTTGTTTTTTCTATTGCAAATCTCCAGAACATCCTCGAAGAGAGTTTTAATTGTGAAAAAGAAGATCAGAATTTAAGAATCATGTTTAATTAATATAGTGTCTCTCCCCAAACTCCCATTCCCCATTCCCTATCCTCTATCACTACCTCCCTTGCTTCACAATGCAGTGGAAATGACGTCATTCAGTGGTGCAAAAGACGCTATAGCGTGGTGGGGGGGGGGGGGGGGGGGGGGGGGGGGGTGGGTCATAATGATAATGGAAAGGACGCTGTGTTGTTGCTTGAAAAAAGATGTCACAGCATCATGAAAAATCACGTCATACAGTGCTGTAGATGACGTCATAGCATGACGTAAAAGGTGTTTCAGAGTGGCAGAAAAGATGTCAGTGTGATTTTAAAAAAAAAAAAAAAAAAAAAAATCATAATACCATGGTGGGAAGCAAAAGGTCACATTGGAACAGACATGACGTCATGATGTGGTGAGAAGACGTCACAGCAGGTGGGAATAAAAGACGTCATCCCGTAGTGGAGAAGATTCACAGCATGGTAGAAAATAAAAAGGCGTCTGAGATTGGTAGAAAAAATGTGGTGGGGCAAAAAAAAAAAAATAAATAAAATAAATAAAAATAAAAAAAAATCAGAGCCCGATATGAATGACAAAATAGCCAAGTCAGATAGAAATCGTAACAAGGTAAAAACAAAACAAGATGGAACGTATATAAACGTACTCCCAGTTTATCTTGATTGCGCGTGTACATATCGAGAGCATGTTTACTATGAAAAGACTCATGATCAACCAGTCAGCTATTAAATCTGAAGCTATTTTAAAATCCGTTAAATACAGTTCTTTCATAGATATTTGTCAAAACAAAAAAAACGTCACAATCAAACATGCGTCATAGTGTATTTCGTCACTGAGATATTCCATAAAGAAGAAAAACCGTTTGGGGTCGTTATAGCCGTTAGTAACGGCTATTCTGATAAACTAAACATCGGGCATCATCCGTGGCCCATAATGAACATACCTACACATTTTCAGAAAGATCGGCCCAGAAGTTTTGTCTGGAGCGAGTGGAACACATTTTAACCACAGACAGCATTTCTTCGTTCCCAAGGTAAAACTACTCCCCGTTCTATAAGAACTGGGAGTACGAAAAAAAAAAAAAAAAAAAAAAAAACAAAAAAAAAAAAAAAAAAAAAAAAAAACGAATGACGGGAAAGACATCACGGGCGGATAGAAAACCCGCCATCGTGGAGTCTTCCTAGACATTGTCAAGTTTGGGGTTTTTAAGCAGTTTGAGTTTAAGCTGTT
>JADBJO010022307.1:0-5000 GCA_016801955.1 Conus betulinus | reverse complement strand
ATGGTCACAGTATAGTGTGTTGTAGGGTCACAGCATTGTGTGTTGTATGGTCACAGCATAGTGTGTTGTATGGTCACAGTATAGTGTGATGTATGTTTACAGTATAGTGTGATGTATGGTCACACAATAGTGTGTTGTATGGTCACCCTATAGTGTGTTGTATGGTCACAGTATGGCGTGTTGTATGGTCACAGTACAGTGTGTTTTATGGTCACACTATAGTGTATTGTACTGGTCACAGTATAGTGTGCTGTATGGTCACAGTATAGTGTGTTGTACTGTGTCAGTAATTGTGGACCAGTGAAAGGATGGCAGCATATTTTCGAAAATATTCAACATCTTTTCCAATGGCTATGAATCAGGGCAGAGTGTGTGAGCAGTAAAGATGGTATTTAACATGCATTAATTAAATATCGACAGGGCAGAGGGTTGGCAGTGAAAATGGTATTTAACATGTGTTACATTGACTGTGCATCAGGGAATGTGTAATATAATGTAATGTAATGTAATGTAATGTAATGTAAAAGGATATTTATAGGGCGTTTTGCCTCATGAGAGCCCAAAGCGCACATTACAGAAAAAACATGATAAAATTATAATTCTAATTCAAATTCACACACACACACACACACACACACACACACACACACACACACACACACACACACACACACACACATACACACACACACGCATGTTCGCGTGCGCGCGCGCGCACACACACACACACACACACACACACACACACACACACACACACACACACACACACACACACAACACGTAACACACACACACACCGCCGCAAAAATAAAAAAAAAAAAAAATCACACAGACAGACAGACATACGAGCGCGTTCAACATCAGCAAACACGTGCACAGTGGTAAGTGAATATTATTAATCAGTCCAAGGGAAAAGGTGCGTCTTTAGGGAGGTTTTAAAAAGTCTCTCAAAAGTCCGTGTTACGCAGAGAAGAAGGGAGACTATTCCATAGAGCAGGTGCCTGGTAAGAGAAAGATCGTTGGCCTGAAGTTTTCAGACGAACGGAGGGGAAAGCCGAAGCAGACGAGAATCGGTGGATGAGCGTAAGTTGCGAGACGGAACATAGAGATGGAGGAGGTCAGAGAGGTAGGAGGGAGCCAGATATTTCAGTGATTCAGCGTAGGCAGTAAAGATGGTGTTTAACACGTATGAAATTAAATATCGACCAGGGCAGAGTGTGGACAGTAAATATGGTATTTAACATGTGTTACATTGACTGTGCATCAGGGTCAAGTGTAAAGATGGTATTTAACGTGTATTACAATAGCTGTGGACCAGGGACAGAGAGTAGGCCGTAAAGGGTGGCATTTAACATGTATTACAATGCGTATGGACTAGGACAGAGCGTGGGCAGTACAGACGGCATTCTGCTTATATACAATGGTAATATATACAATGGTTATATACAATGGATCGCGGCAGTGAAACTTGTATTTAGCATCTATTATAATTGCTACGAATCAGAACAGGGGGTGGCTGGGCAGAAAAAAAAAAAAGGGGGTGTTTGGCATCTGTTACGATGACCGTAGAGGAAGGCAGTAGATGGGCATGGGCAGATGGCATGGCATGTTGACGTCTGTTACACAATGACAAAGGACCAGAGTAGAGAGAACAGTAGTAAGAATGGTGTTTCGTGGGTAACAATGGGCTATGAACTAGAACTGCGGTGGGAGGCTAGGCACTACTAGAGATGGTACTGAACATTACAGTGGCTATCTGTGTGTGTGTGTGTGTGTGTGGTGTGTGTGTGTGTGTGTGTGTGTGTGTGTGTGTGTCTTTACATGCGATTGTGCATGTGCGCGTGAGTGCCCGCGCGCGCTTGTGTATGTGTGTGTGTGTGTGTGTGTGTGTGTGTGTGTGTGTGTGTGTGTGTGTGCCTTTGAGAGTGCTTGAGTGCGCGCGCGCGCGCGCGCGCGCGTGTGTGTGTGTGTGTGTGTGTGTGTGTGTGTGTGTGTCTTTACATGCGATTGTGCATGTGCGCGTGAGTGCGCGCGCGCGCGCATGTGTGTGTGTATGTGTGTGTGTGTGTGCCTTGAGTGTGCTTGAGTGTGCGTGTGTGTGTGTGTGTGTGTGTGGTGTGTGTGTGTGTGTGTGTGTGTGTGTGTATGTGTGCGTAAGAGAGAGAGAGAAAGAAAGAGAGCGAGACATATTGGATAGAAAGAGACAGGAGAGAGAGAGATGGAGGGACAAAGAGAGAGAGATAGAAGTGGGTGAGGGTAAGGAACAAATAAGATAAAATCATAGTCATCACAGACAGGAGGGGGGGGGGGGGGGGTGGGGGCGCGGCGGCCGGGGGGGGGGGGGGGGGGCCGGGGTGTGGGGGAGCGCAAGGGAGCGGAAGGGTCAGAGGCTGAGGGGCACTGGGGACATGAAGGGTGGGAGCCATGGGGACCCTCGGGGCCACAAATGACAGGAAAATGCTTTGGCCAAACATCACACTTCGCTACTACAGTGACAATCACCATAACACTCAGTGAGTCTTGACCACGAACGAACTGTGAGCACTTACAGATCCTGGGTAGTGCTGTTGTGGGTTGTTGAACGGCACAGAGGGATGCCAACCATCTCGTGTTCGGTACCGACTCGAACTGGGCCGGCCATTATCTTAGTAGCCTCTGAGTGTTGGATTTATGTGTCAGTTCCTTCTTAAAGGAAAAAAAAAAAAGAAAGGAAAAAGACAAGGAAAACGAGAAAAGAAGTAAGTACACAATGAAAAACATGAGAACCAGGTAGTTTTGTGCTTTGAGAGAGAGAGAGAGAGAGAGAGAGAGAGGAGAGTGTGTATATATGTGTATGTGTGTGCATGCGTGCGTGTGTGTGTGTGCGTTTGCGTATACGTGTGTGTGTGTGTGTGTGTGTGTGTGTGTGTACACACACACACACACACACACACACACACACACACACACACACACACATTGTGCGCTAGGGATCGGCATCTTCCAGACATATTTTGCATAAGCCAGCGTCATTTTAACAATCGGGTGCCAGTGTGAGTCGAATAATTCTCTGTTCCAATGATCAGCTGTCCATAGAAAAGAACAAGTGTTCTGTTAAAAATCTAAAGAGATGATTCCTGTGGAACATTCCAGAAGAATGATGCCAGACTTGATTTATGCAGTGATCTATTCTTGGCTGAGTTCTGCAAATAGATTCCAGGCCTTGAGTTATCTGAGGCCTTAGTTCCAACAGCCCGTTTATAATCTGATATCCGGGTGGATGTACGGGTGGGGGCGAGGGAGGAGGGAGAAAGAAGAAAGGGCAGAGAAAGAGAAGGAGAAAGGGTAGGGAGAAGATGGTTAGGAGGACCAGAAAGGAAGACAGGACAGAAAGGAAAAGTAAGAAAGGAATGAGAGAGGGAAGGACAGAGGGGATTAGAGGATGCGGTAGAGAAGGAGGGAATGGTTATAGAAACATGGAAGAAGATGAGGGAGGAGAGAAATGGAGGAAAAGGAGAGAGAGAGAGGGAAGAGGGGGAAGGGATGGGGAGGTTAGGGAGAGAGAGAGAGAGAGGAGAGAGAGGGAGAGAGAGAGAGAGAGAGAGAGAGAGAGAGAGTGAAGACAGCCTGCCACATGTGAATTGTGGAAGACATTGGTATCAGAGTATTTCACTGATAGTGGCAACATAAAAAAAATTGACTGAGAGACAGACAGAGAGACAGACAGGCAGGCAGGCAGACAGACAGACAGACAGATTCAGGGAGGGCGGGGGAGGCTAGAAAGAGATGGACAGACAGTGAGTGAGAGGCAGAGACAGACGGAAAGAGTGAAAAAAAAAGTGAAAGAGAAAACAAATAGAATGGTTTGAGACAAACAGATGGAGCAAGACATAATACAGGGAGTGAGAGAGAGAGCAAGGCACCACAAAGAACAAAAACAAACAAAACCGACAAAAAAAAAAGATGAAAAGAGAGATAGACGAAAATCCAAGCAAGTGTGAAAAAACATATACTGAAAGAAATTGAAACGGTGTTCAAAAAAAGAAAGGTTTTAATTGTCAATAATAAAATGTGAATAAAAATCACCTGGGTTTTTCACGTGTGTCAAGTGAGTGACTGATTAGTGTACGTGTACGTCAAGGATACAAAAAGAACAACAAAAAAACAACAACGACAAAAAAAAAAAGTTTGAAAAGAGAGATAGACGAAAATTCAAGAATGTGAAAAACATATCTTGAAAAGAAATGAAACGGTGTCAAAAAAAGAAAGGTTTTTAATGTCAATAATAAAAATCTCAATACAAAGGGGGTGGGGGTGTGAACGCAACTTGTTCATCGGAACAAGGATACGTCTCCCCCCCCCCCCCCCGCGCCTCTCCCATGGGGGAGGGGGGGGGGGGGGGTTTTTTTTTTTGTACACGTGCACCTCAAGCTCAGCTCATGGCTGGAGGTTTTTTTTTATATAATGGTTGTAAGGTAAAAAGCGCATACTTTACACTGGCTTACGAACAATTTCACGAAACGACCATGCAGTGTCTGTCGATCTGAGAACAGAAGCAGCCATGCTAAGTTATAGTGACTGATTAAGATGAAGACGACTGAAAGACAAGCTGGGAAAGATCCACGGAGCATCATTCCAGCCCTTGAACGGTAAATGTACGAGGACAGATCGCTGAAGGAATCGATTGCTGGCAGCAGACAGTACTGCTGACCTTCCACACTGCAGGCAGGCACATGTCACCACACCCCGCCAGGAGCGTGTGATACAATGGCAGTGCCAGAGGAAACGATATCTGTCAGCTGAAGGAACAGCCAGAAACAGCTGTGCTTATTAATGCTTGTGATAGGCACACCTGTTACTGTCAAGGGCGATCACTCTCTATAAAAGAATGACTTGGACGCTAGTGAAATGAAAGCAAAACATAAGAAGCCATGAAATGTGTTGATTTTCTTGACTTTGTTTCGTTGATGTATTCACCTTGCTGAAATACTCGAATAAATGAATAAAATTTTGCGCTC
>JADBJO010022306.1:25000-28152 GCA_016801955.1 Conus betulinus | reverse complement strand
TTTTCTGTTCTTTTGTAACCAGAAAAGGACCCGACTCTGTACTACGAATGACTGAGCACAGAAAGAGCAACACCCTTTCCTGACGTAAGGCTAGGGCAGGTGTGAGTGCGCAAGGGAAAAAGGTGAGGAGTGGGGGAAGGAGGTAGAGAAAGACACGCGGGGGGGGACACTTTGACCTTTCACAGGTTTCCGTGACTGGTAACCCATACCAGGACTATCATGGTACACTCTGTTCTTTCTCTACGTTGCCCCTCCACCCCCCCCCCACGCCCCCCCCCCCCCCCTCGTCCCACCCTCCGCCCAAACTCTCTTGTCTTGTCTTCCCTCTCACACTCCCCATCCAGCCCTGAGCTGGGGGGGGGGGGGGGGGGGGCGCTTTATGATCGGCTATGCTTTATAAGCGGAAAACCAAGACGCACTTACTCCTCAATCTTATGAACAAATCCTGTTCATATTCTTTCCCTTTTTTTTTTTCTTCTTATTTTGTTTGAACTCTTTTCCGCTGTTGGTGTTTGTAACGCCCAGCACTGCCTCAGTGCCCCCACCCCACCCCCCACCCCACCCCAACCCATGCCGCATCCCCACCTCTTCCACCTCCCATCGTTCAGCCTTGTTCTTTCTTTCTACCTCTCCCTGTCTCTCCCTCTCTCTGTTTCTGTATTCTGGTATTGGTGTGTGGTGTGTGTGTGTGTGTGTGTGTGTGTGTGTGTGTGTGTGTTTGCATGCTCAAGCGTGTCTATGTGTGCAACTGTACCTTTATGTATACGTATGCGCAAGCGAACACCTGCGTATACAAAGGTGGGGGACTGTATGAGTATGACCATACCTGCACGGTAAGAGGACTTTTAACATACGTGAATCATGATAATAGTCGGATGTTTCTGTGGCGCTTGTCGGCTCCTCAAGGCACTATACAATATCAGTGGAAATGCTCACACATCTGCACTAACATACACTGACACATGGCTGTGCATGTCCCTGCTAACCCCTAACCACCACCTTCACTGCACTTGCCCCCTGCCCCTCACCCACACCCTTCTCCTTCGACGCTTCAACCATACTACACGTGTTGCCCCTTCCTCCTCAAACAACACACATACCCCAGACCCCCCCCCCCCCCCACACACACACACACAAAACCGTAACCTCCTTCGTAATACGCACGCACGACACACACACACACACACACACACACACACACACACACACACACACACACACACACACACACATAGACACACACACACACACACACACACACATAGACACACACACACACACACACACACACAGCGGCACGCGTGCACATGCATACATGCATTGACATGATTGACAAAGTAAGGGTGAAAAGCTAAAAAAGCAGAAGTTATAATGGAATGATTTACATGACTGCCTGGGCATATAATGCATTAAGATTTAAAGGATGAGATGATAAACTGTAGTGGAAACAGTCAGAGAAAACCATGTTCAAGCAGAACTTATTTGCCCTTCCATTTTTTTCTCCTTAACGAATTTTAGGATGCGAAAAGAAAAGATGTTCAGGGACAGAAGAACGAAGAGCCGTGAAAGGAACGCAGTTCCAAAACCTGAGGAACAGATTCAGAAACACACACACACCACACACACACACACACACACACACACACACACACAAAGATAGAAGCAGCAGGAAGCCAATGCAGCTCTGGTTGTGAAGGAGAAGTATGTTGTTAGGAATAAAGTATTTTAAAAAGAGGCGTGGGCGGAATTTTCAATTTGCTGAAGAGCTCTGAATATAGTTTTTGGGTAATCAAAGATAAGCAAATTACAATGTTCAGTTTAAACGAATGAATGTATCTACTTTGAGGGTCTATCGAATGGACCTGATGCATCTGAGTTCACTATTTGTAATCTGACACGGTTTGACAATGTGTTGTTTCAATGAGGGGGTCCTGATCCGAGACGAAAGCAATGCACATGATGAGAGAACGAGAATTGTTTAAGAGAATGGGAAAGGACAGAAAATTAGACCTAAAGAAGGAGATCTGAACTGGACAGATTCTGGTTTACATTATTAGATATAAGACACTTCTGACAAAACTGAGACTAAACTTTAGTGAGAACGTCGCGTGAGATGGCTATAGCTTGAAGGATGTAGTGTCAGAATGATTTACCCCAGCGTCGTCTGGTCTGCGCGTATCTTAGGGTAGCTGTAGTGTTGTGCTTATGAGATGTCGGTCAGAGGGATTGTGTACAGAATAAACAACACATGAGCCAAGCACAGGCCCCAAGGTGTGCAGAAATTCAAAAAGGTGAGTCAGAGGATGGTTTTTGGTATTTATAAGAATGTCTGTTTTCTTTCCGAAAGGTAAAAAATAAAATCAATTAAGAGCAAAGCATTGTTTGTAGTAACAAAAGTCCCCCCCAGTCTTCAATTTTAGGAAAAGGCATTGTCAGCTGCTCTCCCATCTCTACAAAAGGAAGACCTACAATGAAGGAATTGTTGTAGGTAGTGGCCTACAGATCCCCGCCAACATTCTTCACCCATTATCCCACTGTCGATGCCTTGAGCTACAAAACATTGGTCAATCCCGTGGAGCTCCGGAAAAGATGGCGGGTTTGGACATGATCGCTGCAGTGGGGTTTTTCTCTGACACACAGGGCTCGCCATCTAAAACGGTTGGCTTGGAACGCAGACGAAGGGAAAAACGATGATAACAGTCCCCACGGAGGGATACAAACCCTGCGCAGTGTAATACTTTCCTTGTACAGACCAAGACAGCTGCAACATCGAATGGCTCTATCGTCAGCATTTCGTCAGATTTGCACGACAGATTTCACATTATAAAGCCTACTGGCTGGCCTTAGATTTGTTTCCTCTTATTTTCCACATCCCCTCAGTGGTTAGAATACCTATGATCACTCCAGACACTCCCAACACCGCCAATATCCAGGCTTGCCCTATTTCATCACCAGAACAGGCACTCCACAGAAAAAAAACGAGTTGTAGGTCGACAAAATGCAGCTCATCAGAGATGACACTGTTCTGCCGCTGAGTCATCTCCATGGTGTTCAGAGCTAACCTGTTCTAATCCAACAGATGCAGGACATCACCTACTGAGCCTCCAAAAGACGACAATGATTGTATCGTCGCAGAAAGAGAGCCCAGAGAC
>JADBJO010022306.1:17500-20000 GCA_016801955.1 Conus betulinus | reverse complement strand
AAGAATGACTTAGAATGAGCGATGAAGGACTGAAAGAATGACTTAGACTGAGAGATAGAAGACTGAAGAATGACTTAGACTGTGCGATAGAGGACTGAAAGAATGGCTTAGACTGAGAGATAGAGGGCTGAGAGATAGAAGACTGAAAGAATGACTTAGACTGTGCGATAGAGGACTGAAAGAATGGCTTAGACTGAGAGATAGAGGACTGAAAGAATGACATAGACTGAGCGATAGAGGACCGAAAGAAATGACTTAGACTGAGCGATAGAGGACTGAAAGAATGACTTAGACTGAGAGATAGAGGACTGAAAGAATGACTCAGACTGAACGATTGAGGACTGAAAGCATGACTTAGACTGAGATATAGACGACTGCTGAAGCGCAGTGTATCCAAAAGTCCAAAGCTGCGGAATTTGTCCCTACAACAAGAAGGACAATCTTGTTGCAGGCACGTGCACAATTTCTTCCTGGGTAACAAACAGTGGGCGGGACCTGGAGAAACAAAAGGAAGAAAGAGGACAGGACACACGCAGGCATAAACAGTGAAAGACAGAATTTACAAAAGACAAGAGAGAGAGAGAGAGAGAGAGAGAGAGAGAGAGAGAGAGAGAGAGGAGAGAGAGAGAGAGAGAGAGAGAGAGATGGCAGAGTAGGAGAGAAAGGGAGAACGAGATTTACTGGTACCTAAAGCGAGAGACAGAGACACTGACATCAAGGGAGAGCGATAAATACAAACACAATCAGAAAGTGAGAGAAAGGGACCATGGCAGAGACAGAAAAATAATGCGTTTCAGACAAACAAACGCGGAAAGCGAGCGAGAAGATAAACAAGAGACAGACACGGACTGTTAAAGAGACAGACAGAGAAAAGTGAAAAGAAAAGAGACAGGAAGAGATAAAGACAGAGCGGAGAGATAGCAGCAATACAAGGATAGAAAAGGTGGAGAGAGACAGACAGAGAAAGACAATGTCTAGAGAGGGAAAGAGAACACAAGAGACCGATCGCGATTGACAGGGATAAGAAGCAAGAGAAACGGACTAAAAAAAAAAAAAAAAAAAAAGAAAAGAAAATCCACAGACGGAGAGATTCAGACAGACAGAGACAAGAAAACACACAGACAGATAGACAGACGAACAGACAGACCTATCGGGGGGGGGGGGGGGGGGGGGGGGGGGGGGGGAGGGAGGAGGAAGTGAGAATGAGAGGTGATACACATGAGGTATGGGAAAAATAGAAAGAGACAGAAAATTGTCATTAATCGAGAAAGAGAGTCACACACTCACACACACACACACACACACACACACACACACACACACACCACACACACCAACACACACACACTCAAACACACGCACCGAGACAGAGACAGACAGAGAGAGAGACACAGAGAGAGAGAGAGAGAGAGAGAGAGACAGTGGGAGAGAGATGAAGAGATAAACACAGACACAAAGACGGATAGGATAAAGAGAGCTGGGGGAGAGAGAGAGAGAGAGAGAGAGAGAGAGAGAGAGAGAGAGAGAGAGAGAGAGAGAGAGAGAGAGAGAGAGAGAGAGAGAGAGAGAGAGAGAGAGAGAGAGAGAGAGAGAATCATACTGATGGTGACGGACACAAAAAAGAAGCGGAGCCATGGATAAACAGAAAGAAAGAAATAGAGATAGGTAAAAGAGACAGAGGTCGGAACAAAAAGAGGATAGATCCACAGAGATAGTTACAGAATTACAGAGATAGAGCTGTGAGCGGGCACAACTTGACGCCTCAATGCCCCACCCTCAACCACGCTCCCATCCGCTCTCCTAAAGAAAACAAATAAAATGCAGGACCAAGTCTTTTGGAAAGAGCTTGGTAACCAGCAATATGTCAGGCAGGTCAATGACGTACAATGCCCGTCCGGTCCCCCCAACGTTGGACAAACTGAACTTCTGGGATAAATCGGTCGCATATAGGGGTGCAACAAGGACTGAGATCCCTACACGGAGTTTAAGTGCAAAAACGTTTAAGCAAAGACTAATCAACAATGCGAGTTAAAGAAATATCACTGCAATAAAGAGCTCTGGCCCTAAAGCAAGCGAGAGACAGTCTAGAGTCTAGGAGCAGACAACTGAACGAAAAGAAAGAGGATTTGTTCGTGCTTCTCAATACACTTCAAGTTTCTAGCTACGTCTTGATGTTTTGCTGGGAACCATATGGGCCTATGGAAAAAGGGTTAGGGTTAGGGTTACTCTCTCTCTCTCTCTTTCTCTCTCTCTCTCTCTCTCACACACACACACACACACACACACACACACACACACACACACACACACACACACACACACACACACCAAGTGTGGGCGCGCGCTGACATGCACACACTCCCCGAGTGTAAACGTTGGCCCGGGCACCATAACCGCTGCGCTATTGTCTGTTACCCAGACCTGCGTTTACCATCACCGCGCGTTTGGCGGCTTCTTCGCCCACAGAAACTGCTCTCTTATTGTAATGTGGTAAAACAGT
>JADBJO010022306.1:0-12500 GCA_016801955.1 Conus betulinus | reverse complement strand
CACTGATAAGGAAACTTTGCTGCACCTCTACCGAGTTTTGGTCCGTTCTAAACTGGACTATGGTTGTGTTGTGTACGGCTTTGCGAGACTGTTGTATACGGCTTTGCGAGGCCCTCTTATATGAAACTCTTGGATCCTATTCATCATCAAAGGGTTTTGTCTATCTTGCAGCATTCCGCACCACCCCTGTGTACAGCCTGCATGCAGAGACAGGTGAACCCTCAGCAACCAACCGCAGGCTGAAACTGTCCTTGAATTACTATCTCATACTGTTTTCTGTACCGAAAATCCCTGCACATGACTGTTTTTAATCTTCAGTTTCAAAGTAAATTGAAAAAAAAAAAAAAAAAAATCCTAACTGTATTTCTCCGTTTGGACTTCGGATACAGCCTTATGCGCAGAATGAAGGTCTTGATCTGACTTCTCCAAATTTCCAGATAAGCCCCTATGGACCCTTTTCACACCAGAAATCCGCTTTGATCTTGCTTTTCACGAATCCACCAGTTCTCAGGTATACAAGGCATTGTTTGCTGATCTCTCTACATCCTTTCAGAAAATATTTACTGATGGCTCAAAGTCCGAAGATGGAGTGGCTTGTGCAGCCTATTGCCCGGGCAATAAAATATTATCTATACTCTCAAATAGTATCAAAACATATTCCGTCAAATACTTCTGTCTACTCAGCCGAACTTAACTTTTGGTTCTAGCACTGAAGGTAATCTCTCTATCTACAAACAAGGACTTTTCTGATTTTGTGTGATTCGCTGTCAGCTTTGGAGGCCATAGCCGGCTGTAACCTCCATCATCCTGAGCTTCTGAATTTAAAAGAAAAAACTTTTTACCTCTTTGAAAGCGGAAGGTCGCAACAGTGTTCTTGCTTGGGTTCCCGGTCATGTGGGCATTCGGGGAAATGAAATGGCTGATCTTCTGGCCATAACAAGGAAACTATCTAACATATCTATCCCCTACTCAGATTTGAAACCGAAAGTAAATGATTATGTCAGAGACCTCTGGCAGGAGGACCGGAATACACAGACGGATAACAAACTTTTCCAGATCCGTCAAACCTAAAAGAGTTCCTCTCAACTACCTCTGGTGGTCGCAAGGAAGAAGCGGTTTTATGCCGGCTGCACACTGGCCATTCGTTTTAAAACTCATTCGTACATTTTTAAAGAGTGAAGCTCCGTGGAGCATTCCACGCCACACACCACTCACAGTGAAACACATTCTTTTTAGCGTGTTGGGACTTGCATGATGTGAGACATAAACATTTCACAGCAGACTCAATGAAAACCTTGTTCAGAGATGTCCCATCTGATGTGATCTTGAATTTCTGAGGGAGACTAACATTCTTCATCTGATCTGAGATTTTACAGTAGAAACATTTTTCACACAATTTCGGGTGTGTTTTAGAAGGCGTATTTTTAAAGGGTTGTGTGAATGAATAACTTGTTGGTTGACTTCAGTGCTGTGACAGCCCTTATATGCCCGTTTGAAGTCGGCTGGGCTATAAGCAGCATTACCTAATCTCAGCACCCCACTGTTATCATGGCATCATGTTCCACATGTCTGTCTTGATCAAAACATTTCCATTCCAAAGTCAGTACTACACAGCATCCTGGTTTTACCACAGGAAAGAAAAGAGCGCAGCTGTCTTGCATATCTGCAATTAGTTCGAATTCATCAACAAGAAACAGGAACTTCTGTTCCTTTTTTTGCTTTTCTTTTATCCCCCCCCCCCTTCCCCCCTTCTCCTCTCTCTCTCTCTCTCTCTCTCTCTCTCTCTCTCAATCTCTCTCTCTCTCTCTCTCTCTCTCTCTCTCTCTCTCTCTGTGTTTTTGTGAGTGTGGTGTGTGTGTGTGTGTGTGTGTGTGTGTGTGTGTGTGTGTGTGTGTGTGTGTGTGTGTGTGTGTATGTGTGTGTGTGTGTTGTGTGATGAATTCTTCTGGTGGCCAAAAACAGAGTGAGTGTGCACGCAGAAAAATAATGCAGTCTCTTCGCAGTAGACAGAGCAGATGTAAATCCTTGCGACTTAAAGGAAATAAGGCACTGACAAGTCCTCAACTAGAATTTCTTCATTATTGTTCTTACTTCACTTTAATTCGTTCTGTATGGTTTAAGTTTCTACATAACGCAACTGGAATAAACATGAGGGGTTTTTTTTTGTTTTTTTTTTTTTGTTGTGTTTGTTTGTTTTTGGGGGGTCCCCTTCATTATACACGAAAGCACATTCATCATCAATGTATCAGTTAGTTGCATCTATTATCTGTCTATTTATTTCATGGGTAGTCTTTTCATAGTGCCTTCTGTTACACGTATCGTTTTGTGACTTCTCCCAACCAGCCCTAACCCTGGCTTATTTTCTCTCTCTTTCCAAACTGATTGACACCCATCATGTACTCGGTCATATGACAAGTTTACAGAATACTGGATCAACTTAATCAGTCTGGCTGTAGAAAGACATCGTTAACACGCAAATGAATTCTTATTTAACGAAAAGGATGGGGTGGGGGGTGTGGAAAGGGGTAGAAATTTGGCATACCTTGTGAAAATTTTAACTATGCGTGGATCTGGGATCGTGTAAATGTGTAGCGAGTTGGTGTAAGGAGAGAAAATTTAGGGACAAACCATAGCTTCTTAGCAGCAGAACTGGCGGTCTAAAAATGGAGAGCACAAAAGTATGGTTTTTAAAACCTTGAAAGTACGGTTAAAACAGACAAAGTTTGTTCTTGCCAAAATAATCAAAAGGGGTATAGAATTTGTCTTTGCCAAATTAAAGTCATGAATACTTATCGTAAACATACATTAAAAAAAAAATCATGCACTGACCCATCAACCTTTTCTGATGTATGCTTTCTTTCCGGAGGATGAAATGCTTTGTTTCGTTGAAGAGAATACGATGCCATCACTAAAAATCGCATACGTTTTGATAGAAATATTGGTGAAAATGAAGACATGATTGGATTTTTACGATGATTCCATGAAATCACTTGCAAGGTGTAGGCCTACTGCTGAGGGGTTTAATATGAGAACAAAGACAAAAATCTCTCTAACTTAAACAGTTAGAAAAAAAAAAAACGTCGTCGCGTCGTCGTCGTCGTCGTCGTCGTCGTCGTCATTGTTGCTATTTATGTTCAGCTCGATTTTTTTTTTTCTAAGTCGTGTTATACTGGATAGTCCGAACAAAACTTCTCTTGCATTTCAAACTTTCTGCGGTTTTATGTTTGTTTTGGATTGTTTGTTTCTGCTACATTTTTGTTTTGTATCCCCAATATTACCAGGGGCTGTAAAGTGGATGACATTAATGTTTGTGTATGTGTGTGTGTGTGTGTGTGTGTGTGTGTGTGTGTGTGTGTGTGTGTGTGTGTGTGTGTGTGTGTGTGTGTGTGTGAGTGAGTGTGTGCATTTGTGTGCATGCGTGCGTGCGTGCGTGCGTGCGTGTGTGTGTGTGTGTGTGTGTGTGTGTGTGTGTGTGTGTGGTGTGTGTGTGTGTGTGTGTGTGTGTGTGTGTGTGTGTGTGTGTGTGTGTGTGTGTGTGTGTGTGTGAGTGAGTGAGTGAGTGTGTGTGTGTGTGTGTGTGTGTGTGTGTGTGTGTGTGTGTGTGTGTGTGTGTGTGTGTGTGAGTACAACTTTGAGTTAATCTGACAATAAATTGGTTTCAGTCAGTCAGTGTGTGTGTGTGTGTGTGTGTATGTGTGTGTGTGTGTGTGTGTGTGTGTGTGTGTGTGTGTGTGTGTGTGTGTGTGTGTGTGTGTGTGTGTTTTCAGAGCTCTCTCTATCTGTCAGTCTATTTTTCTCTCTGTCTGTCTGTCTGTCTGCCCCCCCCCCCCCCCCTATCTCTCTCTGTCTCTCTCCCCCCCCCCCCCCCTTAAACGCAGACCAGGCTTACTGTCATTCAACCCCTAATCATGTTCATGAAAGTAGATAACTTGTTTGTCTACTGTTACTCAGTCTGGACCACAAGAGAAGATGAGGGAGAGTGTTCGTGGTTCCTGGCACACTCCCTACCCACTGCAAGAGCTGGCAAAAAAACGGAATTTTTGGCATTTGGCTTTTGTGCTCCCACTGGAAGGTGAGCAGGTTGCTAGTTCCCCTTTGAATCCCCTTCGTTTTCCCTGTTTATCATTGTAATGATGATGATGGAGCTGCTAACTGTTCAGTTTTCAGAGACCAAATGTTTAATAATCAATTGTCTTGGATCCCCCTCTCTCTCTCTCTCTCTCTCTCTCTCTCTCTCTCTCTGTGTGTGTGTGTGTGTGTGTGTGTGTGTGTGTGTGTGTGTGTGTGGGTGTGTGTGTGTGTGAGAGAGAGAGAGAGAGAAGAGAGAGAGAGAGAGACAGAGACAGAGACAGAGAGAGAGAGAGAGAGAGAACAGAAAAGGAAACAAATTTCTACACCTTTAACAATGTCTCCATGACTCAGTTCAGCCTGGAGTACCACTGCTTCAGAAACGAAACTGTAACGCTGGCGATTCAACAGAGACAGCCTTGTCTCCTACAGTAAGGTTTGTCAGTGCGATTTTTTTTTTCCTCTCCATCTCATTTTTTCCTCTCTTTCTTCCGACCTCTTGTGTGCGTGTGTGAGTGTGTGCGTGTGTGTGTGTGTGTGTGTGTGTGTGTGTGTGTGTGTGTGTGTGTGTGTGTGTGTGTGTGTGTGTGTGTGTGTGTGTGTGTGCGTGCGCGTGTGTGTGCTGCTGCTGTTGTTGCTGCTGCTGCTGTTGTTTTTTGTTTGTCGTATATATGGTATATTTGGGGTGGGGTGTGATGACAGCAAATACATACTTCATCTACCACCCTCTCACACAGAGCCAAAGGAAACGAGGACATAGCAGCAGGGTGGAAGGGCGGGAGGTAGTTTTTTAACCATAATATCCCACCTGAACATTCCCCTCATGAATGAAGCTTTCCATAAACCACCCACCGTTCAGTGTGTTATGCAGCAGCTTGAGAACCAAGTGGTAGTGGGTGGGGTTTTTAGATGGGGACTGGGCATTTGCAACTTATGGCTCTGCACATTAGACCACATATAATCCTGATAATGACCGTAACGCGAGAATCTTGAAGTGAGTGAATGTGTGTGTGTGTGTGTGTGTGTGTGTGTGTGTGTGTGTGTGTGTGTGTGTGTGTGTGTGTGTGTGGGCGCGCGCGCGCGCGCGCGCGTGTGTGTGTGTGTATGTGTGTGTAGGTGTGCGTGCGTGCGCCCGTGTGCGCGCTGTGTTTAGACTGTACACTTTCTGGGACACATTCACTTCAATAAGGCCAACACTAATGCACCTGTAACTTGCTGTTGACCCCTTCACTGTAATGCATACCTACAAGTGCCAAAGTTGGAAACCAGAACCTATGGCTTCCGTTAAACTTCAATTAATGCAACTGGAATTCTCTCCCTTTTTATGCAACAGAGCTTGGGTTATTGAGGAGAAACCAGAGCAACAGAGCTTGAGTTATTGAGGAGAAACCAGAGCAACAGCTTGAGTTATTGAGGAGAAACCAGAGCAACAGAGCTTGAGTTATTGAGGAGAAACCAGAGCAACAGAGCTTGAGTTATTGAGGAGAAAACAGAGCAACAGAGCTTGAGTTATTGAGGAGAAACCAGAGCAACAGAGCTTGAGTTATTGAGGAGAAACCAGAGCTTGAGTTATTGAGGAGAAACCAGAGCAACTGCTCAGGGCGGGTGTTTTTCTACGTTTGAAGTCCCAGAGTGTCAGAGTTATCTGAGAGAGCGATAGGGTCGCTATCAGGACGTGAAACACCGGTCAGTAGCGACAGTAGATGCTGACTGCTCAGCCCGCTATCTCCGCTTCTCACGTCCTCTTTAATCACCTGGATAACAGAAGATAAACGAGGCCAGTTCTGTGGCGCAATACTTCTGTAAGCTTTTCCCCTTGTGACCCGTTTTTTTCTTCTTTATTTTCGGCCTTTTTCTTCTGTCCCGTAGTTCATGTAGCTGTGTCTTTACAGTGTTGTGCTTATCCGTGCTTTTCCTTTTTTGTGGTGCACGTTTCATTCACATGTTTCCTTTGTGGAGCATGTTCTTCAGCCTTTTCCCAGCAGCCAATACTTCATTCATGTTGTCCTTTACGGCGTTTGATTCATTCACATTTCCTTTATGTTTCATTTCATTTCACATTTCTAGTTCACTGTGATCTAGACTAAACTGATATTTTCCCACTTGTGGATTATATTTCATTTAGTCTTTTTTCCTGGCCTAGCCTATATTTCAATCACATTCGTTGTTCATGGCCTCTGGTTTGTCTATAAGCGGCCCACATTTCATTCACATTGATCCACTGTGTGGCCCACATTTCATTCACATTGATCCACTGTGGCCAAATTTCCGTGTAAACTGTTTTCTTATGCCCCTTCTTTTATTCCCCCCCCCCCCCCCCCCCCCCCCCCCCCCTCTCAACACACACACACACACACACACACACACACACACACACACACACACACACATTTATGCACATATTTCCATTGGGGCCCCACTTTTCATAATAACTTTTTGCGGTACATATCTTATCCATATATTTTCATGGTCAATACTTCTGTCATATTTTCTCAATGTAGTCTACATTTCTACATTTTTCGTCGTAGTTCATATTTCATTCACATTTTTTTTCTTTTCAGGTCCATCATTCATTCACAGTTTTCCATTGTGGCCAATATTTCAATCATACTTTCTTTTGCTACCAGCATTCTATTCTCAACTTTAACTTTGTAGACCATAATTATGTATTAATTCCTACCGTAGTACATGATTTCAGTTATTTTTACGGTGTAGCCAGTATATATTCTATTACTACCGTAGTACATGTTTCAGTTATTTTTACGTTATAGCCCATATGTATTACATTCCTACCGTAGTACGACTTTCAATTATTTTTGCTTTGGTGGCCCTTGTTGAATTCAAGTTTCGTATATGGCCCACACTTCAATTACGTTATTTTCCACTGTAACATGTATGGCACTTGTTTTTTCTTTAGTGACCCATATTTCATTTGCATTTTACCATTTTTGCCCATAGTTTATTTCACAGGGGTTTTTTTTTTTTTTCCTTTATAGTAGTCAATGATTCTTTCACGTTGCTTCCATTGAGGGCTATATTTTGTCACATGTTTTCCATCGTAGGCCATAGTCTGTTCATCTTGTTGCTTTGTTGTCTAGATTTCAACTATCTCTTTGCTGCGTCCCTCCATCCATCCGGTTTTTGTTCGTTGCATTTTGCTTTCTCAAACAATCGCTGCAGTCGTCTGCCAGTTTGTTTTAAGTAGGACCGGATCGTTGATTAGATACGCACATTCCTGGCTGAAACCTTGTCACCGACTGAGTGATTTAACCTAGGTTCTTTTCCATGGGGTGATGTTCTTGGTTGGGGGTGGGGGTGGGGGGGGAGGAGGGGGGAGGGAGGGGGGAGGAGAGAGTCGCCTGTTTTTGTAATGAGGACTGTGTATCTTACCTTGAAGCAGTAAATCGATCCTCCCTTCGCCCATTCCCGAACCTCCCTTCTCCCTTTTCCTCCGTCTTATCTCTCTGCTTATCTCTCCCCATTCCCTGTTTCAAGTAAAATTAATGTTCGCACGCGCCCGTGCGAGAGAGAGAGAGAGACATAGATAGAGAGAGGGGAGAGAGAGAGAAGGAAAGTGCGCGCGCGCGCGCGCGCGCGCGCGCGTGTGTGTGTGTATGTGTGTGTGTGTGTGTGTGTGTGTGTGTGTGTGTGTGTGTGTGTGCGTGCGTGCGCACGTGTGTGTGTGTGTGTGTGTGTGTGTGTGTGTGTGTGTGTGTGTGTGTGTGTGTGTGTGTGTGTGTGTGTGTGTACCCTAGTCAACACTGCGCGCACTCACACACACACCGTAATGACGAGAAGAGGTTCTAACTTTAGCATCGTTTTAACGTGGCGTAGCATCAGCAGCGGCCAGCGGCCTCTTTCTCTCTCTCTCTCTCTCTCTCTCTCTCTCTCTCTCTCTCTCTCTCTCTCTCTCTCTCTCTCTCTCTCTCTCTCTCTCTCTCTCACACACACACACACACACACACACACACACACACACACACACAATTGTTATAAGAATAGATGAAACTGTTTTTGGTGTGAATAAAACGTTTCATTTTTGTTGGTTGTTATATTGTTCCAGAGGGAGGCCCTCCATATAATGATAAGGTTATTAAAGATGGCGTACTTTTATTAGAAGAGGCTTATTGGAAAAGTTTGATAAAGATGGTGCATACTTTATTGTAACTGGTGATAAGAATGCTCGAACAGGTCAGATGCAATCTGAGCATGAAGATATGGCTATTTGATTTGTATGAAATGGATGACTTTTTTTACGTCATTCAAAGATATGGTTGTAAACAGCTTTAGGAAAACGTTACTGGATTTTTGTTTTTTGTTTGATATGAATATTTTACATGGGTTTTGTGGTGGAGATAAAGAGGGTTATTACATTTTTGTATTCCCTAATGGATGAAGTGTGGTTGATTACTTTTTGATTCATGTTGATTTATTACCGAATTTGATTTGCATGTTGGTGACTTGTGTTCATTCGTGGCACTTGCCAATCGAAGTTGTATGGAATAACGTTCACCGGAATCTGGAAAATAACCAGGTTAAACAATCAGATGAAGAAAAAATGTTTGATCGAATGAAAATGTCCATAAACATAAAGACGAACTTGAAAGTGATGAGTTCCAAAGCTGTTTACAGTCAGCCCTCCTACAAATGGATATTGATATAAATGATAGTTTAAACCTTTTCGTTAATGCTTTATATGGGAGCTGCTGCATGTATGGTCCGCACGGTAGGTCAAGGTCGAATTAAAAAGTAATGACTGGTTTGATGTTGAATGTGAGAGAGAAAGAAAGCAGAAGTAAAAAGGCTGCTAGATTTCAAAGATGTAAAACAGCTAGTGATAAAAAAGAAAATAAAAAAGTAGAATATACAGTTCACGAAAAGAATACATCAAACTGAGAGAAACTAAGCAATTAGAATTTGAGGGAAACAGACTAAAGAAATTAAGAGAATCCATAAACGATCCTACAACATTTTGGTCAGTAATAAGACCTGTTAATATGAAAGCTTAATTTATAATGAAATCTCCATCCAGCAATGGTATGATCACTTTTTTCATGTTTTCAATGATTCAGATAATACTGTTCCTCTGGAAGAAGACGTTTCACTGGATGATGAGGATGAATCTGTGCCATTGTTCAATAACACCATTTCTACAGAAGAGGTAATGGATGGTATCAGACATTTAAGGACAGGGAAAAGTGCTGGACCCCCACAGAATTGTTGGAGAAATGTTAAAAAAAAAAAAAAAGAAGCAAATTTCTATTAAAATTGGCTATCTTGTTCGCCTATTTAATGAGCTTTTTGAACACGGCAATTTTCCTTTAGAATGGGCTAAATCTATTATTATTCCAATTTACAAAATGGTGATTCCAGCAATCCAGATAATCATCGTTATATAGCACTCACTAGTACCATTAGTAAAGTGTATACTCATATCGTGAACAAACGATTATCAAAATGGGCTGAAAATGAAGGGAAAATATTAGAAGAACAAGCAGGTTTCAGAGCAAATTATAGTACTATTAACCATATATATATATATATGTATATATATATATATATATATATATATATATATATATATATATGTACAGAAATATTTACTGAGCAATTCTAAGCTCTATATAGTCTTTGTTGACTTCAAGAAGGCTTTCGACTCTGTGAATCGTAATACTCTTTGGAACGAGTGCGTAAAAGTGGAGTGAATGGAAAACCGTATTTGGCTATTCGTGGTATGTATAATTCTGTGCTGACATGTGTGCGTGCAAAGAGTGAATATTCCAATTATTTGACTGTCCAAAGGGTGTAAAACAAGGCTGCCTTTTTGAGCCCACAATTGTTTTCTTTTTTCATTAATGAGTTAGCAATTGAAATATCAAACAAAAAACAAAAAAAAAAAAAGAAAAGAAAGCACAGTATTCAGTTAATCTCAGGAGCTATTGAGATACTTTTGCTTCTGTTTGCTGACGATGTCATTCTAATGTCTCAAACAGTTATCGGTCTCCAAAACCAGTTAAAGTCACTAAAAGAAGAAACAGATCGTTTAGATCGTTTAGGATTATCTGTTAATTTATAAAACTAATATTATTGTATTTAGAAATGGTGGACACCTTTTAATGCATGGAAAAATGGTTCTATGGAAATAAAGAAATAAAAGTTTTCAATTCTTATAGATACCTAGGAATGACATTTTCAAAAAGATTAAGCTTGAATTTCGCCTGGGAAGAGGGAAGCAAAAAGGGTAGAAAGGGTGTAATTGAAATTTTGAAGTCATTAAAAAGCTAAATACTATTGACTGTAATCTATTTTGGAAATTATTTGATGCCCAAATAGAACCTATTCCTACTTATGCTGCTGAAATATGGGGTTTTGTACTCTAATCAATCAGAAAATGGAACGAGTGCATACGTATGCTATAAAACGTTTTCTTCATTTACCTTTGCATGCTTTTAATACTATGCTATAAGGAGAAACCATATCCTCTGTACATAAGATCCTTTGTCAAATGCATAAAATACTGGCTAAAAATTGTAAAATTGCCACAGTCTCGATTGTGCAAACAAGCATACGACATGATGGTAATTCAACTCGAGACTGGTAAAGAGAATTGGGCCTATCAAGTAAAAAAAAATGTATTATCTGTAAATGGTTTTGGTATTGTATGGATGTTACAGGGAGTTGGAAATGATAGACAATTTATTGCAGTGTTTAAAGACAGACTGATATGTTCGTACAAACAAAGCTGGCATTCGGCTATTGAGAACAACGAAATATACAGCTGGTTTTCTTCATTTAAGAATGTCTTTCAAGCTGAAAATTATCTATATATCATAACAGACAAAAATGGCATAGGATTAATTTAGCTCGATTTCCATCCAGAACTCTCGGATTTAATACAGAATCTTCATGCCCTATGTGTGGTTATGATGTTGAGGATGAAAAAAACATTTCTTGTTCCATTGTACAGGATATGTAACATTACGGAACAAATGTGATTTTTTTTTCATACGGATTGAGCTCAGACTCATAATGTTATATCTATTTTACTTTCAAATGACGAAATGATTATCAAATCAGTTGCAAAATTTATAGCAGAGGCTCAGAAATTGCGAAAAGAAACGATTAAATCACTATGATGCATAATCCATTAATATGATGAAGATAGAAGTGAATGTTCATATATCATATGATAAGGTGGATGGTCGAATGTCATATGTTTTTGATTGTGTGTGCGTGCGTGCTTATCCGCGTGTCTATATGTGTGTATGCATGTTTGGGCAGGTGTGTATGTGTGTATGGGTATGTCTGCGTCGGGCGTATGTGTATGTGCGTAAGTATGTGTGTGTGTGTGTGTGTGTGTGTGTGTGTGTTGTGTGTGTGTGTGTGTGTGTGTGTGTGTGTGTGTGTGTGTTGTGTACGTGTGGTGTGTGTGTGCGTGTGTGTCGGGGGGGGGGGGGGGGGGGATGGTGGGTGTGGTGTGTGTGTGTGTGTGTGTGTGTGTGTGTGTGCGTGCGTGCGTGCGTGCGTGCGTGCGTGCGTGCGTGTGTGTGTGTGTGTGTGTGTGTGTGTGTGTGTGTGTGTGTGTGTGTGTGTGTGTGTGTGCGCGCGATAGGGTATGGGTGTGTGAAATTGGGTGGGCTGGTGGGTGAGTTTTTTGGGATCTGTATTTATGTGGTTAAATGATTATTATATTACAACTGATTGAAGTTTGGTTGAGAATTTTTTTTCTTTTTAATTGATTTCATACGTCAGCAATATTTCCCTTTTGAGCCTATTGTTACCCCCCTCGTCATCAGACCGTACTGTAATTACATAAAATATCATGAATCTCTCTCTCTCTCTCTCTCTCTCCTCTCTCTCTCTCTCTCTCTCTCTCTCTCTCTCTCTCTCTCTCTCTCTCTCTCTCTCTGTCTGTGTGTACGTCTGTATCTGTGTGCGTTTGTGTGTCTGTATCTGTGTGTGTTTGTGTGTCTGTGTCTGTGTGTACATACCCTTCAAACCTGAAGATCGTCTCTCTATTCTCCATAAGAATGTCTTCCGCATCAGTTTAATGCACAAAATTTTAAACTTGGAGGGTCTGTCGGTCTCTTTCGTTGTTTGTAGGTGTATTTTTTTAGACTTTTCTTCTACGACTCTATAATTTTGATTCTTCTTCACTTTTTGTGTCTTTTCTTTCAAGCTGTGGTATGTCTTACTGTACTTTATTTTCATCTTCGTTTGCTTCTTTTTCATTGTTGCGTACGAAATAGTTTTTGACCTATCCCAAATGACGCCATTTGCAAGCAGAAATGCCCTGTGGAGAAACGGATCAAAGGAACTGAGACTGGCAAATGAAAAAATCAAGATAAAGTGGCTTTGTATGGTAAGCGTTTCACTGTATATAATCATTTGGTTAGACATTGCCTCTTAGACAGGTAAAGCCAAACATGACA
>JADBJO010022305.1:17500-28153 GCA_016801955.1 Conus betulinus | reverse complement strand
AAGTGACCAACCGGTCTGACTGACGTTGCATTCTACTGCCGCCAAGCAAAGCTGAAGCTTCCTGTAAAGTTCACGCTCGAGGAATACAAAGGGGGTAGAGCAAGGTTCTAACCATGCTTGAGGACTCCAGTGACAGCGTTGTGAGATAGTCCGGCCCCCAAGCTGAAGACACACAGAACACACAAAGTTTTTTTTTTTTTCTGACCAGGGAGTCCCAACACACACCAATCAGAACGCTTGATACGTCTATTTAAGTTATTCATAAGCTGTAAGCTCCAATCATGTCCAGTAATAGTCTGGTCATCACCTTCTCATCCCCCACCCCCACCCCCATCCCTCTCGTTTGACACGCTCGTGAGGAGTCAGTTCGGACATGGCTGACGATGAACCTCAACCTAGGTTGCTGGGAACGGGGGGTGATCAGGCCTTGGACACTGTCCATGTTTGTCCAGGTTAGCTCACTTAGGACGGACAGTTCTGTCCCTTGTTTTTTCCTGTGGACGGGCCATTTGTTATGGTTATTTAAAAAAAAATCAACAAAAATACAAAACAAGAGATAGCTCAACGAAATTTTCAGGAAGTGTTATTCATCAACTGTGTTAGTAGAATACAAAAGAATAAACTTCCCACTTTCATACGATTTCTTTTGCTCGAGGCTGAAAAAAATATCCTTTTTTTTGTCAGGTGCATCACAACACTCTCGCAGAGTCAGTGGGTGGCATAACATTCAGCAGAAAAAGTCAGTAAATGCACTAAACGAGTTAAGGTAGATTCACTCCAGGAAACTAAATAAGATAGATAAATCACATGCCTGCTATGCACAAGCTAACTTGCAATAATGCAAAAATGGGGGCGTGGCACTCAGCTGACACATGAAGGCCAGAAGCACCAGAAAAAGGAGGCACTATCGGGAAAAAAAAAAAAACTCGAATCTTCGCGCCAGTCGCGTAAAGGAAAGCCAATGAACTCTTGCTCACTCCAATCCCCAGTCTTTCGCGGCACGCAAACCGCTGGTCACGTAGCGAACTGGCCCACCTTCACCTTCATCATCACTGAGCTCCACAGACGAGTCAGTGTCAATTTCCTGTTCTCCTCGAAATTCTTCACTGGAATCACTTTAATCAGCTTCGTCATCCTCTTCTTCAATGTCTGAACCTTCCGTTTGTAGCATTTCAATAACTTCAGGAATGCTAAAACGTTGCCGACGGGCTCGACTTTTGTTCCAACACACATTAGCAGAAAAAACTTGTTAGAAACGCCATGTTTCTATGCAGATTAGTAAGTCATGTGGGTTGGTCTGGTCAATCAGCCACAGAGGCAAAGTGGGTGATGGTGTGCTGCGAAACCGCTGTGCAGGCCAATGAATGAATGCTGATGATGCTATCTATATCTTGTTGCCGTGTACTGATCACTCCGCCACCGCATGAAAAATCAGTGAACGCTGAAACCGTGATAGCGTTCGTTCGTACGAAAGCGTAAAGTCATCGCGAAACGCTATAGCGTCTGTTCGTGACGAGAGAATTATTCGTCTTGACGTCAGTAGAGAGGAGAGAGCGAAGCTGGAGGCAAAATATCAAAGTATTGCTCACCCAGAATATGAGCGGCCGCTGACCTGTCGAGTGGTCTGACCACACAAGGGGTGAAAAAAAGGAGAGTGCCAGGGCTTTCATCGTCTGCTGAGCGCCACCATGTGAGCGTGTTGTGTGTGGCAGACCAGACACGCAGCCAAGTTGGAAGGAGAGGAAAGCTGGTAGAGATGAGAGACTGACGGTTATTGTACCGTGTATTGAACAGCGTTTACGCTGTTACTTTTGCAGCAGGCGCCCGAAAGAGGGAGGACTGAAGATAGTGGGTGTGGCAAGGGGTGTGGCAGTGTGTGTGTGTGTGTGTGTGTGTGTGTGAGAGAGAGAGAGAGAGAGAGAGAGAGAGAGAGAGAGAGAGTGCATGAGTGTGTGTGTGTGTGTGTGTGTGTGTGTGTGAAATAGACAAATATCTTAACAATAATTATCTCAACAGGCGTGAGCAGAAGAAGAGACGGAGGAGGAGAGGAGTTCTGCGGGGACAAGGGAGAGGGTGTGGTGCTGGATCATCCCATTGTACAACCAAACCTGACCCAGTCAGACATATCAAACCTTCACAGAACCTGGCCTCAAGACACCAGTGGAAGGGGAAAGGCCTAGAGGCTATAACCGGCTTTTCCAGACAAACTGTGGTTGATCACTACATAACTGACACTAATCTTTATGCAGAGCAGGTCCTAGCAGTGTCCACCCTGTCAGCATCTCAGAGGCTGCAGGAAAGCAGTCCTCAGGCATGAAGTTGTAAAGTGTGTTCCAAGCAGGGCAAAAGAATTGAGAGCAGCTACCTGTGTGGACAGTCTCCTTCAAAGCAAGCTCTGTTCAGATAGTGACAGCCGCCTGCTTTTGTCGATATTTGGTTGTTGTTATTCTGTTTAACGTCTGTTCACTAAACGTGATATTAGACGATGGGAAAGGATGGGGGAAGAGGGAAGGGGTGGGTAGAGTGGGAAGGAGGTGACTGCATGTTAAGTTTGATATGAACGTACGTGTGTATGTCGGTGCTTGCATGGGTGTGTACAAGAGCTTAAGATGTAATTATTGCATAAGGAAATGGGGTGAAATGTTACATAATTACCCATCAATGAGGATCAAAGCTATGGACATGCATGCACTGGCATGCATGCCTGTACGTGCGTGCGTTCTTCTTGCGTCCTTATTTGTGTACGTGCGTGTATGTGTATAAAATCAGTGAGGATCCACCAACAATGAAAAAAACAAAAAAAAAAAACAACAAAAACAATAACGCATTAATCCTTTAACATCGAATTAGCAAATAACACACTAAGAAACCAACGGCTAACACATGAATTTGCATGTCATTAAAAAAAATATATAGATATATAGATAGATAGATATAGATAGATAGATAGATGATACCACTAAAATGCCTAATAAAATTCTTAAAGTGCTCAACCCCTTGGGGAGCAACATCTGTTAAAATAGGATGGTAAAAGGAAGTTTTAGAATCAACCGATCTGTTTCGAGCGCTGGCTCTCCTCAGGAGTGTATGTGTATAAGTGTGTGTATGTGAGAGAGAGGGAGAGAGAGATATGCTGCGCGCGCGCGCGCGCGCGCGCGCGCGCGTGTGTGTGTGTGTGTGTGTGTGTGTGTGTGTGTGTGCGTGCGCGCGCGCGTGCTTGCGTGCGTGCGTGCGTGCGTGCGTGTGTGTGTGTGTGTGTGTGTGCATGTGTGTTAAAAAAACGACATTTCTATCACAAAAATGTGGTGTATGTGGTGCATGTGTGTGTGTGTGTGTGTGTGTGTGTGTGTGTGTGCATCCCAGAGATGGACATGGCACTCCCCAAAACAGTCAGTGTGACTGCAAGATGGATTATACCTTTGTGAAGATTTGATTCAGATTTGCCATGAGCCAACAAGAAGTATGCCTTCCCGACCTGATGTTGGTAGTGACTTTGAATTCATCATGAAGTGACACATGTCCTTCAGTAACAGACGGAGGCAAACATTTGTGATTAACTCCGGAAATGTAAACTAAATTACTGAAACTGGTTGAGTGGCATTCATTTCAGTAAAGGGCTTTCAATCCGAGATATCTAGCTGTCTTCCGCCATCCTTTCCCGTTCCAATCTGTACAGCCTCCCAACAGTCCGTCAGTACACAGAAACATCAGTAAGATGATGCAGCTAACATTACCGAATAGAAGATACCAGCTGTAAGGTAGGAACAGACTTCTTGGAAGTAGCAATGGTCCTTTCGCTTCCCTTAAAAGTCCCACACAGCAAGGTGCCTTTTATGATTGCACATTTACATTGCTTTTGATGTGAAACGTGTTGGAACATTTTGATGTCTGTACATTTTACAGGAATGAGAAATTCAAGGCACTGGAATGAACTCACGGGAAAGGGGAGACAAACCGTGCATGGAATAGGGACGACTGGAGGGTGCATCTGATTGACAGAAGACCTTCAAGCAAATGGACGACAAACAGGAAGGCAGATCAACATCTGGAAGAAGATATCCACAGACGGTTGCCACATCAACATGCAGGTGATAGTCTTTTTTCACTTACGGATGGATATAACAATTATGCATTTTTTTAATTTCGGGTATTGCTTCCATTTCACAGTGAGTATTGCTCATGAAATTAACATGACTTCATACATCACGTGGCAGTAATCATATAGGGAGAAATACATCTGAATTGGTACGAACACATAGCAACATGGACTTCATTCAGCTGCAGCTCCATTCAAATGTTGAATTACACGAATGTGGGTACTGTACGACATGCGAAAACACACACGTATTTTCATGTGAATGATAGATAATACAGCAACAACTTGCCAGTGAGGGGAAAAAAGATGTTTGTCAGGGTACTGGGAAAGCCACACTACATTCGTATTCATATGACAATTTGTAGCCAAAGGTAACATGTACATGAATCTTGTCGCATATGTCCATTGCTGAACAATTAAGTATTGTAGGAAAAGAAGTGCAGGTTAACAAGTGTTCCGTCATTATTATTTGGCAACATAAAGGGGGGGGGGGGGGGGGGGGGGGGGGGGGTAGACAATGTGAACAAAAGATTAAGAAATTACATCATAAATACGAAAAGCCTTCACTACTTGCATGAGAGAACCATCGTAATGTATCTCGAAGGCAGATCTACTTCTATTGCCTGCTCCTAGGCCTTCGTCACATCTCATTTGTGTGAGCATTTTTCGGTAGTATACAACGGGACTCGGTATGAAGAAGTTGAATCTGGGACAGAGAGTCATTGATATGTACGATAATAAATAGGTAATGATATTTTTTTGAAAATCATGATAGAGGTAGGACACTCCTTGGGGGAATACTGGCTATGTAGAATGTGTACAAAGCCTTCCGCTCCATTTACAGGCGGTCCCCTCATACAGCTGCGGAATGATTGATCGCAATTGAACAACTACATTGTATGCTCCTAGTTCAATGAGGTGAAAGGTGCAGAACACTTGCAGAATTTGGTGGCAGCTGTTGGAGACATTCATCGAAATTCCACTTACAAGTCTTGTTCTCAACTAGTACACACCATACACTCACTTCTGACTTGGGTTTAGGTGGTGTCGTATGTGCTACATAGTTGCCTTTAATGAATACAATCACTGACAATTAACATGAAATAGTATGTACAGACATTGCAAAAATGAAATCCAATTGACAGCGCACTTAGGGTTTGACCAGTACAGATGTCAACTACAGTGGCTTCTGAGTTCACTATAACCGACTGCAGCATAATAAACTTTTGAGGGATGAGTTTACTATAACCGATCATCGTTAAAAAGAACTTTGTGGTTGTTGTTGTTATAACTTACTACACTTTAACTGACAAGAGGAAATTTTTTTTTTTTTTTTTTTAGATTGTAAAAACTGGTTTCATTTATAGATAGAGTGAATCACTGAAACACCTGACATGTCACTACAACCACTGGCATGATCCTTATTATGATGGCAGCGGACAAATCTGGTCCAGTTCCCGCTAACGCTTCCCTTTTGGACAGCCATTCACCTGGCACATTGACCTGTGACAGTGAGCGCTTCTCAGACCTGAAGTGGGATGCATTGGTACAGGAGAGTAAAGAGAACCATTACATTCTGGTGAACATAATGCTAAACAAAGTCAGTGCCAGGGCACATCCTTGTTTCACTCCATTCCATACACTGGGAAGGGGTCAGACACGTCATTTTCTACTAAGTGAGACTTCATATGAAGGATCATTATGATCCTGATAAACTTCGGTGGACAAATGAGTTTAGACAGTAGGCCTATATAACCCACAAACTCTCACTACTGACAGTATCAAAGCTTTTATCAGGCCAACAAAGAGAATGCAGTTCTGGTTCTGTTCCCTGCACTTCTCTAGTCAGTAACGTCATAGGAGTGCCATTATTGTCATGATACACTTGCTGCTTGTCAGTGCAAGAAGTAGATGAGATCCCACAATGTTTCACATGAATTCAAACTTAATGCATGTTATTCTGATTTTACTTTTATTTCGAGTAAGTAAATAATCTACCCTCATCAGTACAATGTACCAAACTCAATAAATATGGAGATCACTGGTTGAGTGTGTAACTGTTTGTCTCATCATGTGGGCACCCATACTGTACCTTTTGAGAGGAGGATATATATTGAAAAAAAAAAACTGATTTATGAACATAAATTGTTAAAAGGAGACAATAGAGTGACAATAAACAGTAACCATAAGACGACACCTGTCGCCTGTGAAGATAAGCCGTATTAGTATTTAATTACCGAACGAATTGGCCTCTAAAACTGAGTGCCCATCTGTCATATACTCGCGGGTGGTGCACACTTCCGTTCAGATGGCTGTCCTTAGAAAAAAGAAAGAAAAAAAGCACATCAAACACACACACACACACACACACACACACACACACACACACACACACACACACACACACACACACACACACACACACACACACACGCACACACACACACACACGCGCACACACACACACACACACACACACACACACACACACACACACACACACACACACACACACACACACAAGTTTGCAAACACATGAATATGCACACTTACATACACACATAATAATGTGCACATGCACACAGGCATACACTGAAAAAGACACACACTATGAGTAATACACCGAGACGCACACACAAAGCAGACACACATACAGAGCACATAATAAGTTCACACATAACCAATGAAAAAGAAAATGGAATGATGACAGAGTGAGAGAGAGAGAGAGAGAGAGAGAGACAGAGAGAGAGAGAGAGAGAGACACACACACACACACGGTGACGCACACACTGAGTGAATGACACACGCATGTACACTTCTTGTTCTTCTAAACGCAAGTGTGCGATCTGGCAGCATGCGCCAGAATAATCCACTTTTATCCATGTTGAGATATCTTTTTCCTCATAGCTTTTTTGAGTGGGCAACAGGGCATCACTAACCGAATGATCTCTGTGATCGATTCATCTACACTGTTCCTTTGTCCACTTACTTTTCTGTATGAAATGTTGTGGCGTATGTTGAAGCGCCTGATCCAACTTTCAGAACAACACCACTCTGTCAAGCCCAGATCTTTGGCAAAACTGTTCGGCTTTTGATTTCAAAATAGTGCTGGAGACAGGCATGCTGTTCGCACTTGTTTTCTTGAACCAGTCCAAAAGGGCATTCTGAATCTGGGGCTGCGTTGCACGTCTGTCATGGTTGCGTTTTGAATTGCAGTCCCCCTTATAAAATTTCTCCTTCAAACTTTCCCCACTTTTCACAGTCACACTAACTGCTGCTTTCAAAATTCCAAACTCAAGGGCTAACTATTTTTTTTATTCATGTTGTTTTCTTCAACTTGTTTGATTAAATCTATTTTTCTTTTCAGTGACAGAGTCACACGTTGTGCGCCATTGTTTCGTCAAAGGGAAAACTTGGAAACTTTTTGGAAATTTAACTCGTCATCATTAAAGGACAAGGACTATCTGGATGAAATCAACAAAGAAATTGAGAATGTCAAACAAAGAATATGCTGTAAGCCCTTATGCAAGAGAAGCAGTACACACGATTCCTCTGAACGAATTACAGTTTACAATTTCTGATGATTTATTTCTAGATTTTTTACTGATGAAGCTTAGGTCCAAAACTGTTTCATACGCAACTATGAAGAAGAAAACCACGAATGAAGAGGAACGTAAAATACAGCAAGACATACAACGGCTCGAAAGAAAAGAGACAAAAGACGAAGAAGAGATCAAAGCTTTAGAGTTAAAGAAGGAAAGGATAAAGGTTATTCGAGAGAAAAGAATAGAAGGGGTACTTTTAAGATCGAGGGCTAGGTGGATAGCTGAAGGGGAAAAAATGACGAACTATTTCTGTAACCTAGAAAAAAGACATTTCATAAGTAAGAGTATGACTAGATTAATTGATAACCATGGCAATATTCTGAATGACCAAACAGAGATTCTTCACGAGGTTCAAGGTTTTTATGAATCATTATACAAAAAATGTGAAGTTGACGACTGTGATTTGGATGAACTCATTGTAAATATTCCACATTTAGATCGTGACGATGCAAATAATTTAGATGGTGAAATCACTCTGGAAGAGTCATGTATTGCATTAAAGAACATGAAAAACAACAAAAGTCCTGGCACTGATGGTTTCACAACAGAATTTTTTAAGTGTTTTTGGAGAAAGGGGGGTTTTTGTTGTCAGAGCTTTAAATGCCGGATTTAGAAGGGGGGGGGGGGGGGGGGGGGGGGGGGGGGGGGGGGGGGGGGTGTTCAAAGACAGGGACTAATTGTATGTATACCAAAGGGAGATAAACCAAGACACTTTGTGAAGAACTGGAACCAATATCGTTGTTAAATGTTGTATATAAAATAGGGTCATCGTGTATAGCCAACCGTTTAAAAGTGTGTTAGCTGGTCTCATTAATGAGGATCAAACAGGTTTTGTTAAGAATAGATACATAGGGGATAACATTAGGCTCATTTACGACACTATTGCTTATTTAGAAGAACACAACTTACCAGGCTTTTATTAAACATTGGCTTTGAGAAAGCATTCGATTCAGTGAGCTGGGATTTTATGTTTAAAGTATTGAAAGCGTTTGGGTTTCAAGGGCTTCTGCAAATGGATTGAAACATTCTATAAAAATATTAACTCATGTGTCCTTGTTAATGGTCAAGTTTCTAGTTGGTTTGAGATAGACCGCGGATGCAGACAAGGTGATCCACTATCGCCATATCTATTCCTATTATGTGTTGAAATTCTAGCATTAATGATTCGGGAAAATGAAAATATACGTGGAATAGTTATAGATACAGTCGAACATAAACTTTCTCAGTATGCAGATGACACACGAAATTTCTTTTAGCAGGCGACAGAAAATCATTTGAAACATGTATAAACGTATTGGAAATGTTTGGTCGAATATCGGGGTTATATATGAATCCTGGAAAAACTAGCGCTGTTTGGTTGGGGAGCTGTAAAAATTCTGCTGTTCGTTACATGGACCATTTAGGTATGGAGTGGAACCCACAAAAAAAATCAAAATTCTTGGAATCTGGTTTACCAACGATTTGCAAAACTGTGTAGATATTAATTATTCTGAAAAATTAGCGGACGTGAAACATTTGTTTAAGGTTTGGGTGAGAAGACAACTAACTCCTTTGGGCAGAGTGGCAGTTTTAAAATCGCTTATTTTATCAAAACTCATCCATTTGTGGATATTACTACCTACCCACCTGACACTTTTTTTCAGACTTTACAAAATTACTGTTACAAATTTGTGTGGAATAAAAAGCCAGACAAAATAAATAGAAAAAAACTGCTCACAAAAGTATCCAAAACGGTGGTCTTGGACTACCAGAATTAGAAACGTTTGCTTCTTCCCTAAAATTGATGACGTGGCTGCAGAAAGTTCAGACTACACACCACAAGTGGAAAACTATTACAACACATCTAACTTTCCACTTTTAAGCGATATTGAGAAATATGGACCAGAAATACTTTCTTCCTTCTGTAAATCAAATGTATTTTGGGACAGAGGTATTTATGGCTTACAAACAATTTTTCTACAAAGTTAACAGTGAGACGTCTTATGAACTCCTTGCGGAACCAGTCTTTTATACAAACAGAATACAAGTTGGGAAAAAGACTATTTTGGGAAAAGCATGGATCAACAAGGGCATATATTGCATTGCTCATTTTTTGCTTGACAATGGCCAGTTTATTTTACTTACGAACAATTTAAACAAAAGTATGATGTAAACATTAATTTTGTCACTTTTTCTGGTATTAAAGCAGCTATAATTGAATATATACAAAAAAAAAAAAATCAAAGTTGAAAATACAAATGAATGTTTAAATATGCATGTATGTTACAAAAAGTTAACGTCAGTTTGTAAAGGGTCAAGATTATATTATGACATTTTTATAGATAATAATACACACCCGAAAATCTGTACGAACTGGGATATAAAACTAAACGTTGAAAATGACTGGAAAAACTGTTTTCTTTATCTGAGTAAAATTTCTGACATACAAATGAAATGGTTACAATTACGAATAATACACAGATGTCTTGGTACTAATGTTGTGCTGAAAAAAAAATGGGTGTATTGAACAGCGATGTTTGTACTTTCTGTACCTCTGTTAAGGACAGTATCACACATATGTTCTGTATTGTACGGTCATACAACGTTTTGGGGAAACGCTGGTGGTTTTGATGAATGAAAAATGTACATGTACATTTAATTTGCAGATAACTGAACCATTAGCCATCGTTGGATTTGATAAAGATAATACATATAGACCATGTATTTTATTTTATCGTATTATTTGCAAAACACTATTTATATCGGTGTAGAACAGAACAGAAATCACCCAGACTGCAAGTATTTCTTAATAAGCTAAAATACACAGATATAAAACTGAAGAATACATTGCTCGAAAAAACTTTGTATATAACGATTTCCTTTCCAATGAGGGAGTGCGCTTGCGTGCGTGCATGTGTGAGCGTGTGCGTGCATGCGCGAACGCGCACGAGTACGTGTCTGGTTGTGTTTGTG
>JADBJO010022305.1:0-12500 GCA_016801955.1 Conus betulinus | reverse complement strand
TTCTTCGATGCTACGATTATTAACTTCCCAAATTGAATGAAGCGTAAGGTTTGTCATGCTCAATGGATTGTATGCATTCTCATTCCCTGTAGACTGTAGACTTCTTCTTCTTCTTCTCTCTCTCTCTCTCTCTCTCTCTCTCTCTCTCTCTCTCTCTCTCTCTCTCTCCCTCTCTCTCTCTCTCTCTCTCTCTCTCTCTCTCTCTCTCTCTTCTGCTTAAAAAGTTTACTTCTTGTGTCATGTACCCACAATGGAGAGCAAATTACCAAGTACATACAAAAAATAAAAAGCAACAAACACAACAAACCGAAACTGCATTGAGCTTGCATCATCATCATCATCATCATCATCATCATCATCATCATATCATCATCATCATTGTCATTGTCATTGTCATTGTCATCATCATTGTCATCATCATCGTCGTCGTCGTCGTCGTCGTCGTCGTCGTCGTTGTCGTTGTCGTTGCCGTCGTCATCATCATCATCATCATCATCATCATTATTCATGTCTTTTTATCAGTTTAAAGGAATTCAGGCAAGGTAGATGTGCCCCATGTGTGATCATTAATGGTCAGAGTGTAGAGCAGGTGCTGTGCGGATGTTTTGAACGCTACGGTGAAACCCCTTTCGCAGACAAACTATTATCAGGACTTGTCTTTTTATTGTTTATTGAACAAAATCGACAACAAAGTATTATCAAGACTTGTCTTTTATTGTTTATTCAATGCAATTGACAACAAAATGGTAGCAGGGCTTGTCTTTTCAATGTTCATTTAATGAAATCGACATCAAAATGTTATCAGGACTTGTCTTTTTAATGTTCATTTAATGAAATCGACATCAAAATGTTATCAGGACTTGTCTTTTTTATGTCATTTAATAAAATCGACATCGAAATGTTATCGGGACAAGACTTGCCTTTTTTATGTCCATTTAATAAAATCGCAAACAAAATGTTATCAGGACTTACCATTTTAATGTCCATTTAATAACATCGACAACAAAATGATATCAGTACTTGTCTTGTTATTATTGTTTATTGAATAAAATCGACAACAAAATGATATCAACACTTGTTTTGTTATTGTTTATTGAAGAAAATCGACTGTTCAAAAAGTGGCCCGATATTGGAAGATTTTATTTAAAATGAACTATGCCTTCGTAGATATTGTACACTCTTATCGTCGTAAACAGTGCTTCTTTTTTACGCACTGAATTAATCATTTAGGGCATACAATCCGCTAAAAATATGACAGCAGATACACACACCTACAGGTACACAGTAAACCGAGCGGTCTAAACCGTACGTAACAGAAATAAGCTCATGTTTACACAAAGAATAAATATTGTTATCATCATTATTATTATGAATACTTATATAGCGCCTATCCTCGGCTAGAGACCAAGCTCTAAGCGCTTTACAATCCGCACTCGTTTACACAACGAGCTGCCTACCTGGGTAGTGCCAAATGAACAGCTGCCAGCTGGCACTTCATTCAGTCGTTTCCCGTGTCACCCAGTCAATATCGTTCAGTATTGTTCACTCTTTTCTCACTTCCTTCATTCTTTCCATTTCTCACGCAGGGTGCATGCTATGTGTAACGTGTCATCCCTACCAACGGCCAAACTGGCCTTCTCTTCCGAAAGTTGTTGACGGGATTTTACGTGTGTGCAAGATGTTATGCGTGCATTCACACACGGAACCTCGGTTTATAGTCTCATTCGAAGGACTATATGGGAAATGGAGTTCGAACCAATGTTAACTCCGAGGGAAAAAAATCCCCCTGATACCGAAACGGCCCGGCGGAGATTCGAACCCGCAACCCAAGGATCACCAAGATTACGAGTCCGGCACTCTACCACTGAGCTATTTCCGGCTCTACATGTGTTTACTGGTCAAAAGAGAGGGTGAATCTGCCGCAGTAATGTGTGCTTTGATGAGCTCCATGTTCTAACAGTAGAATAAAAGCGAAAAGGCACACCTGAGCCGAGAGGCAATCAATCACGTCACTGGAAACATGCCATGTCATGCCACAGTCTTTCCTGTACGGGCTCACCCTTGTCCCGAGAAGTCGTTAGCAACACCTGAAGTAGAATTATTCAGCTGTCCTGATATAACCGAAGCTTCGTTTGAAAAGAACTGGGCATGTGTTTGTAAAGCTGCCTATGAGACCTAAGAAAATGATTGCAAATTCGACCTCAAAACAACAACAACAACAACAACATGAACCCGATCAATGCAATAATTCATTTTCCTCGCAGATGATTTTATTAGTCATAAAAATCATGGCGAGGAAGACACTCAATGCATTTAGTACCACGCCAGGAAATATTACAACATATTATGTGCCATACCTTGACCCAGTGCTGTCTATTTTGCGCCAAGCCTGGAAACACTAGTGTAATTGTATTTCTACCATACTTTGAGCTAATTACCGTGCAATTTATACCATGCGTGGAGCCACTATCACAGTTTAAACTGTGACTGGCGCTAATGTCGTTCATCTACGGAATGCTCGGAGTTATTTCCCTGTAAAATACAAGAAGCCGGATGTAAACGGGGAGGTGGGGGAGGGGAGGGAGGCGCTCACCGTCTTGGAATGACGTAAGATTCAGACAATCTAGCATTAATTAGTGAATCCAAAGACGAGGACTGGCATGGGCTTGAAATATAATCACGAAGGCGTGGCGGCAAATTTACATCTCTCGTCGTATCTTCTTCTTCTTCTTCTTCAGCGCACACAGGCTGATACTCCTGCGAATACCCCCCTGTGTTGAAAGGCAAGGATTAATCCCATCTACCTAACAAAGGGAGGGGAGTTTTGTGTGTATGACCGTTTTTTTGTTTTTTTTTTTTATCCCGCCATTAAGGCAGCCATACTCCAACTTAGGAGAATCTCGTCGTATCAAAGTGTCGCGTTTTAAGGTGTAACTAGCGAGTGGATTAAAACGAAAATGAAACGATTCTTAACTACTACTACCTGTGTGGTTCAATATAGCAAGGGGGAAAAAGAATGATGATGGACAGAGTTCCCAGTCTCATCAATGGTTAAAAGATTGCTTCATTCTCTGTTTTCATTTAAAAGGGATATCTTCACATTGATTTGAAAGGGGTATCTTCACACTGATTTGAAAGGGGTATCTTCACACTGATTTGAATGATGGACAAAGTTCCCGGTCTCATTAATGGTTAAAAGACCGCTTCATTCTCTGTTGTCTTTTATAAAGGGGTATCTTCGCCCTGACTTAGATATTTTTAAGCGCGGGAAACCTTGTGCGTGTAGTAAACAGTGTGCACGTTTGTTTTTGTTTTTTTTTTAAGATGCTGTGTTTATTTCCTTCACACTCATCGTCCTTACAAGTAGGCTTAGCTATTGTACAAATTGGCATCTTGTTATCATGTACGTCTGTTCAACTTCTTTCACGCCCTGTCGGTTTCGTTATTTTTTTTTTAATCAAAAAAAAAAAAACAACAACAACATATGACTCTTCATCTTGTCCTGTGAGAGTGTGTGTGCGCGCGCATGTGTGTGTGTGTGTGTGTGTGTGTATGTGTGTCTGTCTGCCTGCCTGTGTGTGTATGTGTGTGTGTGTGTGTGTGTGTGTGTGTGTGTGTGTGTGTGTGTGTGTGTGTGTGTGTGTGTGTGCATGGGTGAGCGCGCGCGCGCGCGTTTGTGTTGGGGGTTGGGGGGGGGGGGGGGGGGTGGTGGTGGTGCTTAAGCCAGAGAGTGTTGTCTACATGATTTCATTTACATGCACAAAAGAGGTCAAAAATCTGAAGGTCACCACATGGGATGAAACAAGCGACCATTTTGTTGACTGTACCCTTCCGGTCGAAGCTGAGTGCTGCAAGCCTGTAATTATGCGACAGCTATTGAGTCTTTTTCTCCCCCCTCCCTCCCCCCCCCCCCCCCCCCCCCCCACATCATCACCCCCACACCCACTCCTATTTTTCCAAAGTGTTGCCATGGCTACCCGGGTTGCAAAGTCGTGTTACGCAGTGTCAGAAAAGTCGCCAAAGCTGTTAATGGAAGCCTTTGACGTCAGTTTGATTGTCGCAAGCTAAAACGCACCCGTCAAATTTGAAAAGATGATCAAACGCGCACCAGGCTACAGTGTTTTGAAGAGTGATCCCGGGAATTTTTGTGCCGTTTGCACACAGTCCACCTGTTTTCACCCACATTTATCTTTTAAAAGAAGAAGATCCGTGGTGCATTCCATGTCATGTACCACTCACAGTTAAACATATCCTTTTAGAGTGGTGGGACAAGCACATGAACATTGACAGCAGACTCCATGAAAACCTTGTTCAGAGATGTCCCACCTGGTGTGATCTTTGAATTTCTGGAGAGATTAATATATTTTTCATCTGATCTAAGATTTCAAGGGAGGAAAGATCTGTAACAAAATTTTCCGGTATGTTTTGGAAGGTGTGTTTTTTAAAGAGTGGTGCGAATGAGTTTTTTTTTTTTTCAATAACTTGTGAGTTAACTTCAATGTGGTGACAGCCCTGAGATGGCCCTTTGCGGTCGGCTGGGCTATAAGCAACATTACTATTACCATCTCGCGAACTCTGAAACTTCTCTTCTGAGAGGATGTGAGCTCCAAACAACGAAATACACACAAAGTGTGTATCCTCAGGAGCCCTGGTAGACAGATGTGCTAAGTTGTCTCGGAAGTACAGACCTGGTCTTCCTCTGAATAGATACATAAACAAATCCTGGGAAGCATACAAAATGTTTGTATGAATCTAATTCATTCAGTGCGATTGTGGTGGAAGTTTTTGTGTTGATTTGATTTTGGTAGTCCACGAGTTGTATCCACAGTTGCTCACGTCGCAAGGGACATCGACGAGCATTCACTAACGTGAGCTGAAAAGACTGAATTAGGGAATTATGTCTTGTGGCGCAACTGACAGCATTCTGACACTGGCTTTTTTTTTTCTTTCCCGGACTCTGCGGAATTATTTCTTTTGAATCAACTGACAGCGTTCTGACATCGACTTTTTTTCTTTTTAGGACTCTACGGAATTAGTTTTGAATCAACTGACAGCATTCTGGCATTGCTTTTTTTTTTCTTTCCCGGACTCTAGGGAAATATTTTTTTGTGAATCAGCTCACAGCATTCTGACTTTGGCTTTTCTTTTTCTTTTTAGGATTCTGCGGATTTATTTCTGTGAATCAACTCAAAGCATTATTCTGACATTGGCTTTTTTTTTTCTTTCCAGGATTCTAAGCCCTTCTTTCTGGTGAATAAACTGACAGGTTTTCTGACATTGGCTATTTTTTTCCAGAATACTATGGAATTATGTCTTGTGAATCAACTGACAGCATTCTGACTTTGGCTTTTTTCCAGGATTTTACGCCATTCTTTCTTGTGAATCAATAGTCAGCATTCTGACATTCGTTTTTTTTTTTTTCAAGGATTCTATGGAATTATGTCTTGTGAATCAACTGTTAGCATTCTGTTATGGCTTTCTCTCTCCAGGATTCTACGCCATTCTTTCTTGTGAATCAACTGACAGGTTTCTGACATTAGCTATTTTTTTTCTTTCCAGGATTCTACGGAATTATGTCTTGTGAACCAACTGACAGCATTCTGACTTTTTTTGTTTTGTTTGTTCTTTTGTTTCTGTCCAGAACGCTCCCTATCAACGCACGCGCGCCACACGTGAGATGACGGCCTTCAGTCTGAACTGCTACTACGATTCAGGCAACGTCCGAATCAGCCTGGTGGACCAGAGCCAGAGTGAGTGGGATGTGGACGAGGTCACCTCAGTGGAGGTGTCCGGCAAAGCCTGCTCCTTCCAACCCGAGACGTCCACCTTCTAGCCCTGTGCGCAGTCAGTCCACTCCCCCCCCCCCTCCCCCTCCCTCCCCCCCCCGCAGATTTTTTTTTACTTTGAGTGTTATGCCGCTTAGTCTTCCCTGGAAAAGGGGAGCTAATAAAAGTGAGGGAAGGGAAGGGAAGGGAGGATGGGAAGAGGTGGGGGGGGCGGGAGGGGGGGGTGAGGGTTTTGAGGACTGTACGACCAGAGTAGGCAAAAGGGAGGGAGGTGCGATTAGAAAGTGGGGAGGGCGGCGGAAAGGGGTGGGGGGGGGGGGGGAGAACGGGGGGGGGGGGGGGGGGGGGGGGGGGCGGGGGGTGGCATGCGTGGGTAATCCGTGCACATAATGGGCTGACCCGTGTGTGGGTTCAATTCTTCGTGTTCTGAAAACTTTTGACGCAAGCTGCAAGTGATAACTGAATATGACATAACTGTATATACATATACATATATATATAATATATATATATATATATATATATATATATATATATATATATGATTCCAACGATACGTAACCGAGCACCATTCCAGCAACTTACAGAGCAGCTTGGAGACTACAAGCTTGCTGAAGGCTCATTTTGAGAAGCATTTATTATTCCCCATCCACCTTCTCAAGCACATACTGTTAGTTGGGCAGAATTAACTACCATTGCAGATATGAATGCTTATCTCCCCCTATTTCTTCAATCTAAGACATAGGAGCAAGCTTGTTTATAATTGAATATATGTATATGCATATATATATATATATATATATGTGTGTGTGTGTGTGTGTGTGTGTGTGTGTGTGTGTGTGTTCTTCGGTTGTTTTTTTTTAATTGCTGTTATTTTTTTTTAGTATGTTTCTTTTTGTTGTTGTTCTTTTTTGTGTGTATGTGTGTGTTTCCGCTTCGTCATATAACAGAGATTATCAGTTATAATGCGTTTCTCTTTTGTGTGCTTCGCTTCATCAAACGAAATAAGAGTAATATTCTTAAAGCAAAAACACGTTGTTGTTTTCTCTCTCTTTGTTTGTTTGTTCTTTGTTGTTGTTGTTCTTGTTGTTGTCTTTCTCTAATTTATACTCACATCATCTATACACACACACACACACACACACACACACACACACACACACACACACACACACACACACACACACGGGCTGGCAACGGAATAATGTTCTGTCAGGGAGCACATGCACGAGACGGCGTACAGAGTTGTTCCCCCTCATGACAAACCAATGTGGATGCATAACACGGCAACATGACTCTATGTTTGTCTGATGTCTGTGTCTATTTTTTGTGTTGTATCTGTACAAAATCAGTGTTCACATCATCATGTTAAAAAAAAAAAAAAGACGTTTTTCTTTTGGATTAACAGAATCAGTAAGTCGTTACGTAGCGGCTCGTGTGCAAGTGGGCTCTGTATATGGATAGGTTTTGCTTTTAAATGTGCGTAGACTTGGGGGAAGAATACAAAACCTGAAGAAAGGACATTGTGTGAGCCTCTCTCTCTGTCTCTCTCTCTCTCTCTCTCCTCTCTCTCTCTCTCTCTCTCTCTCTCTCTCTCTCTCTCTCTCTGTCACACACACACATACACACACTTACGCATTTACCTGTTCTAACTTTGTCTGTCTGTCTGTCTGTCTGCCTCTCTCTCCCTCCCTCTCTCTCTCTCTCCCTCCCTCCCTCCCTCCCTCTCTCTCTCTCTCTCTCTCTCTCTCTCTCTCTCTCAAGAACAAGCAGTCGCTGACAGATGACACCGACCATTTACTGAGCAAAAACGCTACACGACATCAAAGAGAAGAATACAACAGAACTCGAAAGAACAGACGTGGGAACAGTGACAGTGCGGCCACTTGATAAGACATGGGTCCATTAAGTTCGTGTTCTCTCGTTTCGATCAGTCACTGGTTGCAGTACTCACAGCTTATCAACTGACCATCTAAGCTTTGCTCTTTGACATGAAGGAAAAGCTCATTTGATGAACTTGCGAGTAGCCGGATTACCAACATCCCTACAATGCCGCCGCAGAGACCAAAAGGATACTGAAATCATTAAGTTGAAATTTCTCACCAGTGATTCTCCAAACTAGTACCTTTTAAACATTTTTTTTTGGATCGAGGTGAACTATTTTGGTGTTTCTTGATGATGTGGGTGAGCTAGTCACCCATGCATCAAAAACATATGTAGAACAATAGTGTAATTCTCCCTGACAGGGGCTCCCTCCACTAAGAGACATAGGTCAAGGACGCACGTCACTATGAAACGTCACTTCCGGTTGCCTTAACGAAAGTAAACAAACTAGGGACAGACACGGTCGAGCCGATCCAATTATTGCCGTATAACACAAAATATAATCAACCCTGCAAGGGCCTCCCCCCTCCCTTCCCCCCTCACAATGAAAATTCTCGAACAATGTACGTAATTGCGCCAGTCTATGAATACTCGACTCCTTAAGCAAGGTCTTGGCGCTTTAATTTTTGGTGTGCAGCCCGTCGTAACGAAGGCAAACATACTAGGGAAAGACACAGTCGAGTCTGGTAGCTCCGGCGTAATGAGTCCAGTGACGCCCAATTCTTTTTCCCCTTTCACAGAACATCACCTTGCAGATCCAATGTACAGGGAGGTGGCACGTTTGCCGTGAAATGTCTTTCAACTCTTTACTCATGTTGAGCCTGGTTACAATCCCACTTGTGCCCCATAACTGGAAATGAGGAAGCTGACCGACTGGCAAAGGAAGGAGGGCAGCAGCCCCAACTGGAGCAGGAAGTCTCTTTTGAAGAAGCCACAAGCAATATCAAGGAGAAGCAGAAAAGCAAATGGCTGGAGCAGCTCCCAGACTTCAACAAGAAGGATGCATACCACTGCCGCCCAGACCAGACCAAGTGAGCATTGTGAGACTGAGGACATGGCGCTCCAGACTCAAAACACATATGTTCACAAAATTCCACATTGGCGAGTCTTCAAGTTGCCCATGCGGTACAGCCACAATGAATGTGAACACTTCCCGCAGGACTGTCCAACACTTAAAAAGCTGAGAGCAGAGACCTGGCCTGCACTGTTTTATACGGCAATAAGTGGATGGGCTTGACTGTGTCTGTCCCTTGTCCTTGGGAATAAAAGTTGCTAGTTTCCGAATGATACGGGTGTCAACACACCAATGCTGTTATCCAAAAAGAATTTATAAATATCCGCTTCTATGCAGATGTGTTCATACACCAACACTTAAACGTATATGGAACTGCTTCTAATAACACGTGTGGCTGCTCCCACGCCCACACATCAAGCAAGAAAAGACTAAGTTAGTTTGTTTCTTTCTTCGCTTATTTGTTTGTTTATGTCTTCAGTTTTCAAAACAAAGAAAATTAATCTGAAATTAAGGTGGTTACATGAATAAAGAAAACATTCACACGATTTCCCAGCAGGAATAACGCTAAAAGTGCAACTTATGATGTGTAACTCTATGTCTTGATGGACCCATGGTAGTCAGAAAAGATTGAACCACTTTCCTTACAAATTACACAGACTGCATTTGAACATGTATTTCGCTTACCAGATAGTCTATGTACTGTATGGAAAAAATGTCTTTCAGACACTTTCCATCAGCATTAAAAACACGCTGTATTAAAGAATGCTGCTTTTTAGGACTTTTTTCTCAGTTATATCGCAGATGTACTGGATAAAAGCCATCGAAAAAACGCCCTGCTGGCATTCTGAAGGACTGAGTCCGACATAACATTTTCAACTCTTTCCAGAAATATTGTACACAATGTATTGCATAAACTTCTAAATTTTACTATAGAAATCCAAACAGGTTATCCAAAAAAAAAAAAAATGCTTCCAAGTAGGTTTCTACAGACTATAGTGAACAATGTCTTTTCAACACTTCCAAAAGAAATTCTACATTTTTTTCTCGAAAATACCTTCTAAAACAATTTTAAGAGAAATTCTGTGCACTTCCTCGGAACAATGCTCCTTGTGACCATTCTGCAGACGGCACAGGTTAAATCTCTTCGTCAAACACTTTTATTTGCAGAAAAGAAACGCTACAAAGTGTTAGAGTTGTGAATTCAAAACACCTTGCATGGAAATTGTACAGATTCCATTCCAGAGGGAAAACTCTACAAAGTGCACTGGAAAATCATGGTATATAAACCCCCCCTCAATCAATTTGACTAGGCTGTATTGAAAAAATGCTTCTACTCTTCCACAAGGGAAATTTTCAGACTGTTTAGACTATGCCTTTTGAAAGCTTTCCTTAAATTTTTCACAGACTGTCTTCAACAGTGCGTTCACACGCTACGGATGTACATTATGCAGGCTTTCGCGTGTGTTGACAACTAGTCTTCTAACCAACTTTCTATTGGAAAATTTCCACGATTACCGTTTGACAATGCCTTTTAGCTATCCCCCGTCCCGTGAAAAGGCCAAGACCACCTATAGGACAATGTCTCCCAACACTTTCTTTGGAAACCCCAAGACTGCATTCTGACAATATCTGTGACGTTTCCCTCACATTGAGATTATGCAAAATTTCCCAGGGTACAGGAACAAAACCCCCCCCCATTTCTTACACGTCGGCCATATAAAAAGTTCGCATGCAACGATATTGTTGGGAAAACGCCTTTTTAAAAACAACTGTATATGTAAATGTCCATAAACGGAAAACGGCTTGCTTTTCAAAAACACTTTCTATGGAAATACCACATATATAGTTTAACATATACGTTTTTGAGCACTTCCCATAAAAAAAAAATGTTACAAAGTGTATTGGTCAAAAACAATGCCTTTTGAACACTTTTCATAGATATCATGATGGCATCCAGGAATTTAATTAAGCATGACACACTTTCTACAAAAAAAAATTATACTAGGCTGCATCGGAAAAATAGTCATTTTAACTCTTGTCATAGAAAATTCTACGAACTGTTTGGACCATCCCCCTGTCTTCAAAGACCCTCCATGTGCGAGTTATGTGAGGCAGTGGAATGCAATATGATAATAAATGAAAAAGATACACCCGAAGGTCTGGAAAACAAGATGGCTGGGAGCAAATCCGGCACCACCCTTGGAAGCCTGCGCTGTGTTGCACATAGGGGTGAGGGCACGCACAGGGCATTCCATTTAAAACGTGAAAGGGACACAATTGCTCCCTGGAGGACGGTCTAGTAGAATGCACATCTTAAGGTGGTTACATGAATAAAAGAAAACCATTCACACGATTTCCGATGAGCAGGTTGAGAATGCTAAAAGTGCAAACATATTTGGCCACTAGTAACATTTTACTGACAGTTTCCTCAAAGTGAAATCATGCGGAAAGTTTTACACGCTCTAACCCTAGCGTATAATTACATAATTACATATACGACTTAGAATTCTGGAAGGGAAATTAAACACAGTTGAAAGGATTACAGCAAACGGTTTTAATATCGGAAATTGAAATTAAAATGCTTTTAGGGGGATTGCAACAAACCAAACAATAATAAAAGTGTGTGACATTCGACTCAGTTCATTATGAAAGATCACAGCTGGTGGCGACACACAGACACCAACAACAATACCAACACACCATCATCATCACCACTTGGCTACCGAGACAGAATTTAAAAACAGGTTAGAGGTCGTGAAAGAGTCCTTCAAGAACAAATAAAAATTCCATTCACATCGGTTTCACGATCTCTAAAAGTCGTAAAATAATGCATTACTCTAGGGGATTATGGTTCTCGTGTCCAAAATAATCAGGGAAATTGTTTTTGGTCAAAAACAAAAAAAAAAAAAAAAGTGAACAGAGTATGACTTATGTACCGTGTGGTGTTTGTACATAGGATTTAGGTACATGTTGGATCTGTGACTCGTGAATTGTTTTATTCCAAACGAGACTGTAGATGTCATGATGGACTGCGATGAGATAATACAAGAAGTGTATCCCTCTATTTGTTATTCTACTTTTATTACAAAATAATGTAACCACAAAAAAAAATGCTAAACCCACAGACGTGAGGGAAACATACAATCTCTACTAGTGGATTCATCATTTAAAATAAGCATTACGAATAAGTGATTATTGCCGGTAGCATCATCGTCATAACCCCGTTTGTCGTCGTTCTCTGTGGGTTATTGGATTTCTTTCCACACGGTCACCACACCCACACACATGTCACACGCGCCACACACACCTGGACACCATCGCCATCCTCTTTGTTTCAAAGAACAATTTCTATCTCAATTCTGTTTCCCGTTTGCCTGGAGCTGAAAATCCTTTCCTAAATTTCAACGGGTCCCCCCCCCCAAAAAAAAAAAAGAACAGAGACCATGACTATGACAAAAATTACCCTTAAAAGAAAAGTTACTATTGTGCCGGACAAAATAGGCAAGAAAATTACAAGACAAAAAACACTTGTTCGGCGGAAAGAGTGAATTTTTCTTTTAATTTCCTCGCCTAGCGTTCATCTCACTTTGAACCTACCACGCCAAAATAGACATTGTAGACAAACAATACCGGCATCATCGTCAGTAAACTATGAATCACCAGGAATAGAGAGTGCCTCACACACACCCGACCAGATTAATGGTCTACATGATAGAAAACCAGCGTAGGAACCACAAAGTATTGTCATACTATAGACACAAAAGATTTAAAAAGGGTTTAGAACAGAGTTCAGTTACACAAAAGGATCTTCCTGG
>JADBJO010022304.1:20000-25000 GCA_016801955.1 Conus betulinus | reverse complement strand
CTACCGGTGCTTTGGCATCCACAGTGAAGATAATTATTAAAAGGTATGCGCGTTTATTCGGAGGGGGGGGGGGGGGGGGGCGGGGCAATATACGTGTGTTTATATGGGGCTGCATATATGTGTGTATTTGTCTGTGCAAGAACAAATGTGGCATGGCTCTTGGTCAAATGCATTTATCTATACCTAATATGAAACTTTGAAGTTGTGTTTTTATTTTGTTTTACAGTTTCCAATCGCTGGTTTTCAAATTAATAGCTTGTTCATATCCTTTCCTAACTTTTCATCTGTCTTTGCCTTTGACAATTACGCTAAATTGTAGAATGTGCCAAACGCAAATAGAATTGCACAGGCAATGGCATTAAAGCATTTTCATGGTCAACGTCAATGTCTCTCTTGTTCTGTTTCAGAGCGGGTGCATCAACATTTGAATCAAGACGTCGTCTAATCTAGTTCTTTTCAACGTTTGATTTCGCTTGCAATTTCTTGTCATCTCTTACATTTTGCATCTAAATGTCACGGGTTTAGTGCTGTACTGTACCCGAAAATACTTACAACATCTGATTCTGACATGTTGGATCCATTTGGAGCAATATTGCATGCATTACCTTAGCAAACATTCTTTGCACGTTGGAAAAAAAAATGGTCGGTATATGGAGTGGAGAGAGTATTCTTTTTCTCTGGTGATTCCATCTCCATCATGACGACAGTTGCCAAATTTAAGACTGTAAATACATTGTCGTAATCTGAAGGGGAAAATTTTCTTGGAAAGGGACATGCATGTACAAACTGTACTGCAAGGACACGTAGTGCACGCATATGCAAGGACATACACATATAACTCTGTGTGTGTGTGTGTGTGTGTGTGTGTGTGTGTGTGTGTGTGTGTGTGTGTATCCGTGTGCGTGTGTATGTGTGTGTGTGTGTGTGTGTGTGTGTGTGTGTGTGTGTGTGTGTGTGTGTGTGTTTGAGAGAGAGAGAGAGAGAGAGAGAGAGAGAGAGAGAGAGAGAGAAACGTTCAAAAACGGATGAGCAGAGTTCACTGTCAGCATTTGTGCAGCTCGTACAGTACTGAAAAAGCAATTTCTCCAAGCCATTATAAGAAATGCACACCCAACCATCGTCTATCAGTGTTAAATCAGCTCAGTAAATAAACTGTTTAGATATCGTGTGTCTTGAGAAAACAGAAATGTATAAGAGGGCATGAGAGGATAATAGAAAAAAAAAAGTGTCAGGAAACTGGGAACGCGCTCATACTCTGTGCCCAAATCATTTGAATGACCAGCCATGAGGCCTTTCGTTCACAGAGTAAGACTCGTCAGTGGGACATGGCTTTCAATGTTGGTCCTCCCTTGGCATCCATTGAAGATGTACTACCTTTACTTCTGTGGTATTCTCACCTCTACAAGTTCAAATGCAGAACACAATGACACCCCAAAGCCACCAGTGAAGAATAGAAATGAAATACCACACACAGTTGTGTGGAATTATTATCACCAAAAGATATGAAACAAAACCCAGCAGCATCCAAAGCAGCCAGTAATGTGTGTAACAGTGAAATAAGAAAAACAAATGTCAGAAAATACACTGGTTCGTAAGTAAAATTAGTATGAACAGGTTACTCATGCAGGGAGAAAAAAAACCTTTGATTCTATGTTGAAATATTCATCAAAGGTACAACTGAAGACAAGGGATGTCAGCAATCAAGGTAGTCAGCTCTACTGTTTCATAACCAGGGTATTGTCAGTAGCACCAGCGCTGGCAAACAGCTTAAAAATATACAGAACAGTCTTTACTTGGATTTGCTGAGAAATGCAATCTCCCACTGATTGATCAAGCAGAAATGATTTGAATAAATGAGCAGTGAAGAATAACAAGTGCAAGTTAACAAACACTCTATACGTGTAATACTGACTCTGCAAAAGAAAAATGGGAGCACAAAAGACAGCCCAAGAAGATGGACGTGAAATCCTTCACCAGCAGCATATGGGAACCATCCCTGAGCCTGTTGAAAAACAGAGCCATTCAGAGCACCTGTCCACAGACCTTCCATCCGCAGGCTCAGACTCATCGGTTGGGCACGACTGAGAGTGCTGGTGCACCCTGGCATCAAATGAAGACATATCACCTACAACTCTGTGCTATTCTCGCCACCAAGGGCTCGGAACAGAAGACTATGGCACCCCAAGGCAGCCACTGAAAGGTACAAACGTGACACCAAGCCAAAGCAATGTAAGGAAAACAAGTTCCTTTATAATCCAAACCATTACGTACGAGTAGTGAACAAGACGGCAGGATCTTTGAGCCAATGCTGTGAGCAAGGAGGTAGACATGCGGGGAGATTCGTGAGATAGTTTATGAGGGAGATCAGGGAGCGGGGAGACCAACAGTAGGGAGATAGGTTATAGGGGAGATCAGTGAGTAGGGAGATAACTTATGGGGGAGATCAGTAAGCGGGGAGATTCGTGACCGGGAATATAACTTATGGGGGAGATGAGTCAGCCGGGAGATCAATGAGTAGGGAGATAGCTTATGGGGGAGATCAGTTAGCTGGGAGATCGATGACTAGGGAGATAGCTTATGGGGGAGATCAGTTAGCGGGGAGATCAGTGAGTAGGGAGATAGCTTATGGGGGAGATCAGTTAGCGGGGAGATCAGTGAGTAGGGAGATAGCTTATGGGGGAGATCAGTGAGTAGGGAGATAGCTTATGGGGGAGATCAGTGAGTAGGGAGATAGCTTATGGGGGAGATCAGTGAGTAGGGAGATAGCTTATGGGGGAGATCAGTGAGTAGGGAGATAGCTATATGGGGGAGATCAGTGAGTAGGGAGATAGCTTATGAGGAGATCAGTGAGTAGGGAGATAGCTTATGGGGGAGATCAGTGAGTAGGGAGATAGCTTATGGGGGAGATCAGTGAGAGGGAGATAGCTTATGGGGGAGATCAGTGAGTAGGGAGATAGCTTATGGGGGAGATCAGTGAGTAGGGAGATAGCTTATGGGGGAGATCAGTGAGTAGGGAGATAGCTTATGGGGAGATCAGTGAGTAGGGAGATAGCTTATGGGGAGATCATGAGTAGGGAGGGGGGAGATCAGTGAGTAGGGAGATAGCTTATGGGGGAGATCAGTGAGTAGGGAGATAGCTTATGGGGGAGATCAGTGAGTAGGGAGATAGCTTATGGGGGAGATCAGTGAGTAGGGAGATAGCTTATGGGGGATCAGTGAGTAGGGAGATAGCTTATGGGGGAGATCAGTGAGTAGGAGATAGCTTATGGGGGAGATCAGTGAGTAGGGAGATAGCTTATGTGAGATAGTTTGGGAGATAGCTTATGGGGGAGATCAGTGAGTAGGGAGATAGCTTATGGGGGAGATCAGAGTGGGAGTAGCTTATGGGAGATAGCTTATGGGAGATAGCTTATGGGGAGATCAGTGAGTAGGGAGATAGCTTATGGGGGAGATCAGTGAGTAGGGAGATAGCTTATGGGGGAGATCAGTGAGTAGGGAGATAGCTTATGGGGAGATCAGTGAGTAGGGAGATAGCTTATGGGGGAGATCAGTGAGTAGGGAGATAGCTTATGGGGGAGATCAGTGAGTAGGGAGATAGCTTATGGGGGAGATCAGTGAGTAGGGAGATAGCTTATGGGGGAGATCAGTGAGTAGGGAGATAGCTTATGGGGGAGATCAGTGAGTAGGGAGATAGCTTATGGGGGAGATCAGTGAGTTGGGAGATAGCTTATGGGGGAGATCAGTGAGTAGGGAGATAGCTTATGGGGGAGATCAGTGAGTAGGGAGATAGCTTATGGGGGAGATCAGTGAGTAGGGAGATAGCTTATGGGGGAGATCAGTGAGTAGGGAGATAGCTTATGGGGGAGATCAGTGAGTTGGGAGATAGCTTATGGGGGAGATCAGTGAGTAGGGAGATAGCTTATGGGGGAGATCAGTGAGTTGGGAGATAGCTTATGGGGAGATCAGTGAGTAGGGAGATAGCTTATGGGGGAGATCGGTGAGTCAGGAGATAGCTTATGAGGAGATCAGTGAGTAGGAGATAGCTAATGGGGGAGATCAGCGAGTAGGGAGATAGCTTATGGGGGAGATCAGTGAGTAGGGAGATAGCTAATGGGGGAGATCAGCGAGTAGGGAGATAGCTAATGGGGGAGATCAGTGAGTAGGGAGATAGCTAATGGGGAGATCAGTTAGCTGGGAGATAGCTTAGGGGGAGATCGGTGAGCGGGGAAATCAGTGAGTAGGGAGATAGTGTGCACGGGGAGACCAGTGAGTCAGGACGGTAATAAACCCAAGTAACATGTACTTTATGTGATCTTGCACAGTCTTTCTGGTCACTTTCATTTCCACTGTTTAAAGCGAAGCTGCTACCGACCAGTGATGGGAGCTGCACACTACAGGCAGCAGGAGCAGCAGCTTGTCCTTACCCTTGAACATGACCTGGAACACGAAGCTCTCTCCACCAAGGTCGTTGGAAGCAGTGTGTATGTGTAGAACCCTTCCGCTGATGAGTCTCTGACCGTGTCCACAGTGACGTTACACAGGACGGCGTAGTCAGAGTAGGTGTTGGTGCACCTGGCACTCAGCAGAATCCCGTCAGGCGGAGGCAGGCTGTTGTCGTTGCTCGGGGTGTTGCCAAGGTACTGGAAGCGGTGTCTGTCTGGCAGAGGGAAGGCCTCAGGGAGAAGGCCACACTGACGGCTCTGTCCATGAAGTTGACTTTGGGAAGGCCTGGTTCTGCCGTGCTGGAGCGCGGTTTTGCCTGTGGTGCCATGTCATGCAGATAGACACATCAGAGAATTAAACTTTTTTTTTCTGAATTAGGTCAAGTCAGGTTGGAAGATCATAGACAAAAAAAAATCATTACAAACTGGTATAACTGTAAAGACTGCCCAGAAGGATCATAGCTTTAACATGATCATTAACTACCGTTGTATTGCTCATGATCACTAACAATGTGTGTGGGTATGGTTGAAGAATGATTTAGCCGCCTGTAAAACAGT
>JADBJO010022304.1:0-2500 GCA_016801955.1 Conus betulinus | reverse complement strand
CTATGGCTGCCAGCGTAACCACGCCTGCCGCTTCGTCGTTTGCCCATCGCCACAGGACGTGGGCATGAGAAGAAAGGGAATGAATCATGATGACAGAAGTGACTCGCGCAGAGTCTTTGTTTGAAATGAGGAGGAGCTTTGATCGCTTCTGTGTTCAGCGCAAGGAAGAAGGCTTATTCAACGCCTTCTTCCTTCTTCCTTGCGCTGAACACAGAAGCGATCAAAGCTAAGTGCATTTTCGTTATTTGTTTCATTTTTGTTGCACCTGAAGAAGACCTAAGAGGTCGAAACGCGTTGTGGTTTGTCTTGTGACTCGTTTGTCCACGTTTCTCTGGGCGGTTCGCTGACATTTATTAAAGATTTGTTTTAGATTTCCGCCTGCATTCGTTTCACTTTGCAACTAGACCCACAGTTATTTATTTGAGACTTGCTGCGGTGAGTACATTCACCAAATTTGAAGCACCTGTCCCAGAACGTCACCATCTACGAGGAAATGAGCATCACGATTTCAAAATCAAGTGCCACCTTTGGCAGACAACAACACATAGATGCATGGAATAGAAGAGGCATCAGTCTAGAGACCAAGATGAAGGTATACAGAGCATTTTTGTTTTCTTCCCACACTCCTCTATGCATGTGAAATGTGAACAGTGTATCAACGGCATCCCAAGAAGCGGAATCACATTCACGTGTATCAAATGGCAGGACCAAATCCCAGACACACAGAGGTGCTGGACCGAGCAGGCTTGCCCAGCATCCACGCCCCATTCAGATGCTGTCTCAGCTTGAACGTGCAGGTCAAGAATCTCCTGGGCAGCGGGGTGGTCTGGGCATGCATAGCCACTGGCTACCTAAGAGACTCTTCTTTGGTGAGCTGCGACAAGGAGGGCAGAATCACCATGGAGAAACGCTCCAGAGGCTAAAAATACCAATGGACGCGTTTAACACGAACCCTGACACTGCTATGGATCGAGCAAGATGGCGCTATCCTGTCCACAAAGGCGCCAGTTCATCGAGGAAAGGAAGGTAGCTGCCACACAACAAAAGAGACAGACAAGAAAAGCCCGTGCTAGCAATCAAGGGGGCGTCTCCCATGTCTCTGTCCACGCCGTCACTGCTCATTATGTGCATGTATTGCACTGAGCAGCCATCTGCGTTCCCACAAAATAATGATCTCGCACCCCCTCAGCCCCAAGACGACTGAAGTTTTCCTCGTTGTTTCGACAGACGAACACCACACACACACACACACACACACACACACACACACACACACACACACACACACACACACACACACACGTACACACACACACACACACACACACACACACACACACACACACATATATATATATAGAGAGAGAGAGAGAGAGAGAGAGAGAGAGAGAGAGAGAGAGAGAGAGAGAGAGAGAGAGAGAGAGAGAGAGAGAGAGAGAGAGAGAGAGATATTAAAAATAGGATGGTAAAAGGAAGTTTTAAAATCAACAGGTCTCTTTCGAGCGCTCGCTCTCCTCAGGTAAAAGGAAGTTTTAAAATCAACAGTCTCTTTCGAGCGCTCGCTCTCCTCAGGAGAGGAGAGCGAGCGCTCGAAACAGACCTTTGATTTTAAAACTTCCTTTTACCATCCTATTTTTAATAGATGTTGCTCCCCAAGGGTTGAGCACTTTAAGAATATTATTAGGCATTTTAGTGGTCCTGGGGGTGCGGGTTTAAATCTCCATCCCAGCTATTTCAGTACAGGGGATTTGTTCACTTGGAACTAACATTGGTTATGTCTCCACTAGCCAAGAAGTCCTTTGAAATAGACTTTAAACCGAGGCTTCCTGTATGAACGCATGCATAACATCTTGCGCACACGTTGAATCAAATGAGCGAGGAAGCAAAGGCCAGTTTGGCCGTTGGTATGGCTGGTATGCTACACATAGCATACACCAGAACAATGAAATACACACGAAGGCCTAAGCGATAGACAGGCTGAATTACATAGAAAACGACTACATGTTATGCCAGCAGGCAGCTCCTCAGTCGGGCTATCTATGTGGGCAGCCTGCTGAATAAGCAACGACATGCAATTTAAAGTGCTTACAGTCGGCCTGTTGCATTATACAAGTATTCTTCAAATTGCAATAAGAACAACAACAACAACAACAACAACAATAATAATAATAATAATATTGATAACAACAAAAACAACAACAATAATAATGATAATAATAATAATAATAATAATAATAATAATAAAAAAATAATGATAATAGCAATAATAATAATAATAATAGATAGATAGATAGATAGATATATAGATAGTTTGTATACTAGCTACTTTATGACATAGCTGAACATATATCACACGACCAACTGAGTACCTTTATTCTGCAAGACACCACGTGTTAAAAGATTGCGTGTGCATGTGTGTCTGCCCACGTCTCTCTCTCTCTCTCTGTCTCTCTCTCCTCTCTCTCTCTCTCTCTCTCTCTCTCTCTCTCTGTAAGTGTGC
>JADBJO010022303.1:22500-28157 GCA_016801955.1 Conus betulinus | reverse complement strand
GAGTGCAATAAAAGTTACGAAAAATCGTGCGCGCATGCACACACAGACAGACATACACGGGCGCGCGCCGCTGTCCACGCACGCATCCACGCACGCACACATACACGCACGTAGAGGAGAGAGATGCGGAGAAAGAGAGAGAGAGAGAAAGAGAGAGAGAGAGGAGAGGAGAGAGATAGAGAGAGAATTAAGACAGAGAGTAAAAAGAATGCGCAAAAAGTGAGGGACGAATAAAACATGAAGAATAAATAAATCCGGCAACGCGAGCTCAAAAGAGGAAAAAACAGTGGACTGAAGTCTTACCTGTCAAAATACCAGTAACACAAACACTGTGCGTCCCTAACCTGACTCTTGTGTCTCCATGACACACACTCACGCCATACAATGGACCCTGTCTCCCTCGGGTCCACCAGCCAATGTGGACACGTGTCAACCACTCTTGAACAGTCAGGGCCCCTCCACCCCCCACCCCCCCCCAACCCCCCTTAAAAACGACTTATCACAACATGGCGCCACTTCCAGCCAGTTTCAGATCTGTCAACAACACGATGTTTAAAGGCCGCCATTGCTGAGACGTTAATTGCACCATCCCGCCCTCCGCCCCCCCGGTCAGTGTAATATCCCCCCCCCCCCCCCACCCCCTCCCTGATCAACGTGTAGGGTGACATAATCGATATGGTCAGCTGGTATGTCAGATGACACTCCGTAACCATGGGAGCGACAGTTATGGCCAGGAAGTTATCAGACAGTAGTTAGCTCAAGAGCTTCATGGAAAGACGTTTGTTGATATCAGTCCTGTTTGCTAGAGTCAGCTGTGTTGGCTGTGGAGCTGAGGGGTACAGCAGGGAATCACGTGTCTGTGCTGGTCTGTGCTGCTGAAGTGTCCATGAGTGAGTTCTCTTTCTGCAGAAACTGCACGCCACTGATAGATGCATCTAGATCTTCAAGACATTGGAAGCTGCCAGCAGATTGTTTCACATGTGAACAAGTTGACACTGGAATTTCATTCTGTCCCAGTTTCCCCGTTTCCCTCCAGAACACTGCCCAGTCTTTTCAACACAGGATTTGTTCACATATGGACAAGTTTACACTGGACTTTTTTCTTTCCCAGTTTCCCATTTCACTGCTGAAGGATGTACAGTCTTCCGAGACTGCAGTTTATTCACACGTGAACAAGTTGATATGTCTTTCTTCCCCGTACATTTTTGCTCCCAATTTGGGGAGCTAAGTGACTGCTCGTTTCATTGTCCTGAATGTTGTTTATCCTGCCTGAAGAAGACCAAAAAGCCGAAACGCGTCGTGTTTTGTCTTGTAACTTGTTTGTCCTTTTCGTAGGGGGAAATAGAACTTTTTTCTCTTAAGTTTGTTTCCCAGATTCCCGTTTCTCTCCTGAACATAGTACAGTCCACTGATGCTAGAGGATTTGTTCACACGTGAACTTGTTGAAATCGGATTTGTTTTCCCAGCTTCCTGTTTTACTTCCGAACATGTGTACAGTCTTCCCTGACTAAGGAGTAGTTACCTGCGCATGTTTCACTCGAAAGTTGAGTTGTTCAACATTCAGTTGTTCAGTATATTTAGTTGTTTTTAATTAAGAAATAGGCTTTTACACTTTTGTCGCCGTTGTCCCCCTTGCAGAGGCGCCCTATTCCCTATTCCTGTGTGGTCTGGTGTTTTCATCAGTATACACTTCAAACATCTGGCTTTTCACTTACTGAAGAAATTCAAGCAAATCTAATCTCCCTCCCTCCCACCCTCTCTCTCTCTCTCTCCTTCAAAAAGACACATGCTCTCTCTCTCTCTCTCTCTCTCTCTCTCTCTCTCTTCTCTCTCTCTCTCTCTCTCTCTCACACACACACACACACACACACACACACACACACACACACACACATACATGCACGTTGGCGCACAATTGTTGTATATACTCAAACCGTTTAAGGTATACTTATTATTTTCCATTCGTCACTATAAAGTAGTTTCTTTGGCACTTCGCCTGTAGAATCTGATGCCAATCAAGTTTATCAGTCTCTCTCTCTTCCTCTCCCCTACCACCCTCACATATCTCCCTCTCTCTTATTTTTACATGCACAATCATTTCTGTCAAACTTGTCATTAATATTTCTGCTTTATTTGACAATAATCGGTATTCAGATCATATTCAAACATCGCAAAGGTTAACTTAGTCATAGTTCATCGTCATATGCACTGCTGTACTCGCGTCATTTTGATTTTTTTTGAGTCGATTAATACCAAACTTAAATGGAAATGTCCTACATGGAACATCGGTGCTTTGGTTTAAAGACAAATAAACATTATTGGCGTACACTACACCTAATAGGGGGACTTTAGCTAAATCAAAGGACGGTCGTTGTGACTACATAGAAACGTTAACATTGCATGAAAATGCCAGAACACACACACACACACACACACACACACACACACACACACACCATAACGTACCTGGAGTAAATGGAGGCTGACTGCCAAAGAGCGTTCAGACTGGTAACACGGTGTGTGACAGAATTCACGCGCACTCACAGAGTGTCTTCACTGCGTAGACCCCTCGTTCTCCCCCCTCCTCGGGACAGACGAGGTTTATATGCCTCCAGAGCGCACCCACCCCCTTTATCTCCCGTCACGGGGGTAGGACCCCACAATAGCAGCAGCAGTCGGAAACAACTGTGGAGTAGGACTAATCTGGAGACAGTTGACAACATCGAGGCCTCACGTGACACGTGGACAAACAACGAGGAATCACGTGACCTGTGGACAAACAACGAGGAATCACGTGACCCGTGGGCAAGCAACGAGGAACCACGTGACCCGTGGACAAACAACGAGGAATCACGTGACCCGACCAAACGAGGAATTCATTGACGGGCCTGTAGAGTAATGAATCGGACAGAGATTGAAGAAAAAAAAAAAAGGGGGGGGGGGGGGGGGGGGGGGGGGGGGTGGTGGGGGGGGGGGGGGAGGGGGGGAGGGGGGGGGGGAGGGAGATTTTAATGCTTTAGTCTCTGATTGAGTTTTGTGTATGTGTGTGGTTTACTTAGTTGCTTTATTTCTGACCAGTTTAATGTACCACATGCACATAATCCATGCTATGAGCCGCCATTATCCCCACAACCATCACCAAAGTATCCCTACCCCCCCCTCCCCTCAACACTCCTCTCCCCTCCACCTCCTCCCTCCCCCCTCTTATCGCACCATCAGCAGCAAAATCCTGTGATTCGTCTCATGAAATGTGTACTATTCCTATCTCTCTTCTTCCAGGGCTGCTATGCCCGCAGTGATACCGATAATGCCAGTGTTCTCGCACGTGAGTTAGCGTTAGTTAAACAGTTTTTCTGACTCGAAACGATGTGTTTTAGTAAATGATCACGTGTAACCCTTTAACTGATATGTGCTTTCATAAATGATCACGTTTAATGATATTTGCTTTCATAAATGATCATGTTTAACCCTTTAACTGATATGTGCTTTCATAAATGATCACGTTTAACCTTTAACTGATACATGCTTTTATAAAATGATCACGTATAACCCTTTATATGACATGTGCTTTCATAAATGATTACGTGTAACTATCTAACTGATATGTGCTTTCAAAATGATCACTTTCAACCATTTACCTGATATGTGTTTTCATGAATGATCAGGTTTAGCCCTTTAAACTGATATGTGTTTTCATAAATGAACACGTTTAAAACCCTTTTAACTGCCTCATCATGCTTAAAGAAACCAAATCGAGTCATCAAGAAACAAAACCATGACTCATAATGTCTGTATTCACGTGAAAACTGTAAACAGCCATCTTTCCTTGAAGATGGTGAATATTTTGCTGCAGAAAATGTTTGTTTAATGATAGTGATTTCTTGTAAAGCACTTGTAATTTTCCTTCAAGCTCGGTGAGTTTCACAAAGACATAAAAATAACACACACACACACACACACACACACACACACACACACACACACACACACACACACATGCACGCGCGCGCGCGCGCGCACACACACAGACACACACACAGACACACACACACACACATGCACACACACACATAGACACACACACACACACACACACACACACACACACACACACACACACACACACACACACATGCACACCGCGCACAGGACTGCACAACGAGAGACCCTCGCTCTCTCCCCACAACTTCCTCATTCTCAAAAAAAAAAAAAAAAAAAACAAAGACAAGCACGTCCACAGCGTCATTTGTGGTAGAAGGGATATGGAGACACAAATAGGAGTACATTTTAATGGGTGGCTTTTGACTTCAGCGAGTTCACGGTTGTTATAGATGATAGCTTGTTTTCAATGTTATAATGATCTATTTTCAGGGGTAGTCACGTTTGACTACTACAAATACACACACGCGCGCGCGGATGACCATGAAAAGAACAACAACATGAAAACAACAACAAAAAAGAGAGTAATTATGAAAGCAACATTGTGACGGTTAATAGCTGTGTGGTTTCCGTGTTTCTTGAAAAAGAAAATGCTTGGTTTCGCGCGCGCACATGCGCTCATGAACGCGTGCGCGCGCGCGCGCACACACACACACACACACACACACACACACACACACACACACACTGACACCACACACACACACACACACACACACAGTTGTACACACACTGACTGACTGAAACCAATACACACAAACTCAGGTTGTACTGACTAAAAAATAAAACACAAGCACACACACACACAACACACACACACACACACACACCACACACACACACACACACACACACACACACACACACACACACACACACACACACACACACACACACACACACTGCACATCCTTGGAGAGAACGTTCTGTGGTCAAAATGTAAATGTGAGAACAGTTACAATCCTGTTTGACTCTTCAGTCTTTCCATCATCACTTATGGGTCGGACATGTGGTTCCCATCCTCTTACCAAGAAAATGACGACAGATGTCAAGAAAAAAATTGCAGCTTTGTTCAAAACCCTATCTTGCAATTAATTCCCACATGAAACTGCACTCAATAAAATTCTGCAGGCAACTATTAAGAGTCCATACAAAAACTATGGCATTACTGGGTTTGGGCGTACTGGGGAGATTCCCGATTACTAGTGATAACCCAGATCATCGCATTCTGAATACATATATTAGAGTCAGACCAAGACTCTTATCAACGACAGATTTATGGGTCAATGATCTCTCAGGACGCTGAAGAAAACAAATGGAGGAAGTTTGTCCTACAAACCTTGTCAACGACAGGATTACAGCACATCTGGGAAAACTTAGCATGACTCTCCTGAAGTTCATAATCCGTGCGAAGCTGGAAACGTTTCATGCTGACTTCTGGAGGAAACAAAGAATGAAAAACACATCAAAGCTCAAATTTTATGTCACAGTTGCTACTGAATAAAAACAGGCGACTTATTTGGAGCAACGCATTGACACACATAGATTAACTACATTACGAATAAGCGCCCATGAACTCCAGATTGAGAGGGGCCGTTGTACAAAGACTGACAGAGAAGTTAGATCATGCACAACATGCCACGTTGTTGAGGACGAACTACATTTTCTCGATGACCGTCAATTATTTGACCAACAACGTTACGACCTGATGACGAAGA
>JADBJO010022303.1:0-17500 GCA_016801955.1 Conus betulinus | reverse complement strand
ACATACAACAGCAAACAACACAGCACAATACAATACAAACAGTACAAGACAGTACACTGCAATACAAACACCAGTACAATATTATACATCAGACTTACAGGAAGCAACTGCAAAGAGGCAAAGTATGACCCTGCCAGACACAAAGGAGAAAAGTCAGTGTTTGTACGTCTTCGGTTCATAAATGTCAAATGTCCTCGGTAGTTCTAGTTCATGATGAACACAGAACACTGAAAAAACACTCTTTACAATGTGCGTATTGAGGTATTATTATTATTATTTCAGCATGTGTGCCAATACAGAAGGAAGCAACATCATCATAGCAATAACATTAACAGTAATTACATTGATGATCTTTATAATAATAATAACAATAATAATAATAATGATAATGACAATAATAATGATGGTGACGATAGTAATAATAATGATGATGTAATCCTTACACACCGCAATCACTGAAAACAAACACTACTCTACAATTGCGTGCATGATATATCGATCCAGTTCTCTGCTACCTTGCCGCCTCAGTTCTCACCTTCCCTCCCCCAGACCCCCACACCCACCTCATCCTCCCCTTCCCCATCTTCCACACCTCTCTTTTCACCCTCTCATCCATTCTTGCTGTCCCCCTCCCCTCCCCTCTTCCATGTCCTCTTTCTCTCTGCACACACACACACTCGCATCATCAACCTCATTTCAACACAAGCAGGTGACGCGCGCGCGCAAACACAACGCACGCACACACGCACACAAACACACACACACACACACACACACACACACACACACACACACACACACACACACACAGAGCTCTAGTCACTAAAGTGTAACATTAGCTCCCCATCTGAAAACTAGCGGAAAGTGGTGTTGATAGAGTGCTTGTTTCAATCGGAGACGTTGTTGGTAGACTACCCGCATTTGTAGGAAGAGAGTTTCAGATGAGAGGAAAAGTGATACTAAACGCTTTCTTATCAACAGTCTTGTAGTTGCGACTACGGAATTACGATAGGGTTTTTTTCCCCTTTGACTGTGCGGATAGAACGAGATGCTCGATATGTATGCAAAAGCAGAAATGTGTTTGGGGAAGAGTTCTATCCAAATGCTGGAAGTGAGGGCTGTTGTGTTGTCCAACAGCACAATTATTGTACAGGGAGCCCGGAATAAGCCAACGAGCATCCTACCCATGATCCCCTGATGAACATCCAACCCATGATCCCCTGATGAACATCAAACCCATGACCCCCTGATGAACATCAAACCCATGATCCCCTGATGAACATCAAACCCATGATCCCCTGATGAACACCAAACCCATGACCCCCTGATGAAAACCCATGATCCCCTGATGAACATCCAAACCATGATCCCCGATGAACATCCAACCCATGATCCCAGGCAGTCAAGTGGAGATGTGCGACTCCAGACTGAGCTCCAACCTGCTCAAGAAGTCAGAGGGGAAGAAAGGCATCATTATAAACATCAGACTCACTGAGAAAATGAAGAACGCACAGGAAAACCGCACAGAACAACAGCGTGAGGACAATGAGCAAGTCCCACACCAACAGCACAAAGAAAGCTTTTAGGACTGTCAAAGACTTGACCAAACGAAAAGCCAGAACGATTCAGGTTAACGATGCAACTGTCTTCCAAAGGAAGAAGACATAATGGAAAAGGTGGACGGACTATTGCTGTGAAGTCTTCAAACCAGCAGAAGGAAGGAGATCAAAGTGTGTTCACAGAACACGATTCATCTAATGAGGAGGATCTCCCAACACTTTGTGAAGAAGTCGTCGCTGCAGAGAAATCGCTGAATTAGTGTGGGGAAGGCTGCAGGCATCAAACCGATCTTGCAGAACTCTTAAGATATGGTGAAGAGGCGGTCACTGATGTCCTAACTGCCATCGGGAACAAGGTCGGACACACTGGGGAGTGGCTCACGCCATGAGCTCAGTCACTAGTTGTTCCCTTTGTATGACAGGACGTTTCCGACGTTGTAAGGCCAGCAAAGCAAGGCAAACACAATAAACAACAAATAAATTAACAAATAGTATGCAAATAAGTAAATTAATAAACAATTAATAGACATGAATAGATTACAATATGCAATACCATTATTGATGAAGAACAGACCAGATATAACTAAGGTAGAAAAATCGCATCGAACAAATCCTAAACCTGCACATCATGGCAAACAGCATCTCCAACATGCATACATACACATACACACATACGCACGCTCGTATGCACGCACACAAATCCAGAAAGATCAACACACTCACCGACACATTCGGCGAGTTTGCCGACTCCTACGCCCGTTTTTGAGGACGTTTTAAAATACTCCTTGATGGCATTGTCTGAGGCCCACTTCACTGGAGCCTGAAAACAGTACGGACCGTCCATCAGGGATGGAGTGAGGGATAAAGGAAGGAAGAGATGAAGACAGAAAGGAAAGGAGAGAGGAAGGAGGAAAGAATTAAGACAGAAGGAAGTTGAAAGGGAGGAAGACAGGAAGGTAAGAGACGGGGCAGGGTACGAAGACAAACGGAAGGAACAAGGCACAGGGGGAGGGGAGGGGACGGGAGGGGAGGGGGGGGGACGGGAGGTAGGCAGAAAGGAAAAAAGGCAGGCATGAAGGGAGGAATGGTGAAACGAAGACAGAAAGGAAGGACACACAGAGGACGGAAAAACAACAAGACTGGAATAAAGATGGAAAGGAAAGGGAGGATGAAGATGAGAAGGGATGAGGAAAGAGAAAGGAAGAAGAGAAACGGAATGACACAGGATGGAGAGAAGCAGCAACGGAATCACACAGGATGGAGAGAAGCAGCAGAGGCATCATGATTAGGAGCAGTAGCAGCAGCAGAAGTAGAGGCATCATGATTAGGAGCAGTAGCAGCAGCAGAAGTAGAGGCATCATGATAAGGAGGGCAGCAGAGGCATCAGAAGCAGAGATAAGGGCATCATGATAGAAGCAGCATCATGATCATGATAAGGAGCAGTAGCAGCAACAAAACTAGCAACGACAGCACCACCAGCTGTTGTTCGTAATTCGTGTCATCGGTCGGAATTTACCAGTCATCAGAGAACACCTCCACTCTTAAACTACACGGCCAATCTCAACAATGCACACCATATACCTCTCTCTCTCTCTCTCTCTCTCTCTCTTTCTCTCCCTTTCTCTCCCCCCCTCTCCCTCTCTCTCCCTCTCTCTCTCTCTCTCTCCCCTCTCTTCTCTCTCTCCTCTCTCTCTCCCTCTCTGTCTCCCCCTCTCTCTCTCGCTGTCTCCCTCTCCCTCTCTTTCTCTCTCTCTGTCTCTCTCTCTGGCCCTACCTGCCGATCCACATCAGTCTTCAGGTCAGCCTTCAGACCCACCAGGATGACCTTGGCCTCGCAAGCACATTCGTCCCGTATCCATGGGAACCAGAGGTCCTGTACTTGCTGGTAGGAACGCTGAAACCCAGGGACACCCAGCTACAGACATGGCGGCCATGGAATCACAGTCTGAAAGTGTATGGACAGGAGATGGGGAAGGGGAGAGGGGTGGGTGAAGTAAGGTGTGTGTGTGTGTGTGTGTGTGTGTGTGTGTGTGTGTGTGTGTGTGTGCGCGCGCGCGCGCGCGCGTGTGCGTGTATGTATGTGTGTGTGTGCTGTACGAGGTATTGCGAACGTTCTCCTGAAAATTCACACAGATAAACATGCAGTGACAAAGAATCTGATAGAAGACAACATGAGGCCCGGCACAATATTTGTGGTTTGGGAAACCTGTTGAAAAAAAAAGTCGGTAGATTTGCTTAAACTGTTTTTCTTCTTTCAATGTTTTGTAATGGCTGACACTCGTTGCAGCCGACACATTCTGAGGTGAAATGATCATTTTTACGTCCCAACCTGTACTCGGAGTCAAACGTGCCGAGTTTGTATCTACACACGCTGCACATGCAGCACTCTAGTCTGGTCTTTAACAAAGTCCCTTTTTCACTGGTTCAACGAAGAGAAGTTACCGGGGAAAGACTTCAAAATTACCTCCCCTGTCGGAGTTCGCTGCTTCATACGAAAGATCAGACGGTAAGCAGATCGCTTTCTATACTACGTTCTGATTTTGTGTGTGTGTGTGTGTGTGTGTGAGTGAGTGTGTGTGTGTGTGTGTGTGTGTGTGTGTGTGTGTGTGTGTGTGTGTGTGTGTGTGTGTGTGTGTGTGTTAGTCAATGCACCCTTGAGTTAATCTGACAATAAATTGGTTTCAGTCAGTCAGTCAGTGTGTGTGTGTGTGTGTGTGTGTGTGTGTGTGTGTGTGTGTGTGAAAAGTCCAAATCTTTGTTTACCGGTGAAAAAAGTCCAAGGTCAGTCGCGTTATCACAACCACATTTTTCTTCCTTTTCCTCCCCTTTCATTTCTTTTTTTTTTCCCTGAAAGATGTTGGTGTTGCCGTGGCCGTGGGAGCACCATGGCAACCCTAGAACTGCCAACAGCCGCCAGCGAAGGGGGATGTTACCAAATACGAGAGGAAAACGTTAATAGAACTGTTCTGGAAGAATAACAAGGTAATGTCCATATCATTGATTGATTTATCTCTCTGATTGTCTCTCTGCCTCTTACCGTATCTGTCTAGATACATAAACCTAGATCGATGAACCTGTTGATGTGCACATAATATATGATAAGATACACCATCTGATTAACAATGCTGTCTATCTAACGATATGTTTGTCTATCTAATTATCTGTCTGTTTATCTATCGATCGAATCGATTTGTACGCGTCTTGATACATAATTATATGGTAAAAGTTACTGTTCAGCTCTCCTTCGGGTCAATGGAACATCGGGGCCGTTTCTGATTGATGGAGGTCTCGTTTTCGCACGGCATCAGCGCATCAAATCAACAGATGTACTTGATCTAAGTGCCCATCAATCAACAGGTATACTTGATCTAAGTGCCCATCAAATCAACAGGTGTACTTGATAAAAGTGCCCATCAAATCAACAGGTGTACTTGATCTAAGTGCCCATCAAATCAACAGGTGTACTTGATCTAAGTGCCCATCAAATCAACAGGTGTACTTGATAAAAGTGCCCATCAAATCAACAGGTGTACTTGATCTAAGTGCCCATCAAATCAACAGGTGTACTTGATCTAAGTGCCCATCAAATCAACAGGTGTACTTGATCTACGTGCTCAAGAAAAGGAGGGGAAGATTGGAACGTGTAGAGGATAAACTGAACTTTTAGCCTGAGAGAGAGAGAGAGAGAGAGAGAGAGAGAGAGAGAGAGAGAGAGAGAGAGAGAGAGAGAGAGAGAGGGCACACTTAGATAGACAAGCTGACAGACAGATATATAGTAGATATAAATAGACAGATAGACATAGATCGAGAAAGATAAGGAAAAGTGGTGGTAGAAAATAAGCGAGAGAGACAGACAGATGTGGAGAGAGGGAGATGAGAAGAAGGTGGGGGAGAGGTGAAAAGAGGATGAGAGAGAAGAGGTGATCGAGAGGGAATGGAGAGAGAGAGGAGAGAGAGGAGAGGGCTGGCTGGAGAGGGAGAGGAAATTAAACAAATAAACGAAACAGAAAAAAAATACTACCCTAGCAAAGATGGAGAGAGAGAGGGAAAGGAGGAGGGAGGGAGGAGGGAGAGGGTGAGAGAGAGAGAGAGGGAGTGGAGTGAGGGGGAGAGAGGGAGTTGGAGCGAGAAAGAGAGAGAGAGAGGTAGGGGAGAGGAGGAGAGAGGAGGGGTGAGGGGAGGGGTGGGAGCGAGGAGGGGGGGAGAGAGAGGAGGTGGAAAGAGAGAGAGAGAGAGAGGGGGCAGGAAGTGGGGGGGGGGGGAGGGAAAAAGGATGAGGGAGAAGAAAAAAGTGGTGAAATAGAAATTCAAAATAAGTGATCACTGTGGGAATTGCACGCGCTCTGGTTGGAGCCCCACAAGAGAGAGAAAGAATAAAAAAAGATAGATCGATAAATAGATAGATACAGATAAACAGATAGATAGATAAACATACAAACAGATACATACATAGACAGATAGATCGATCGATAGATAGATCGATACATGATCAGATAGGTAGATAGATAGGTACTCAGACAGATACTCAGATAGACAGAGGGATGAATGCATAGATGCATAGATGAATGGATGGATGACAGAGACAGATCGCATCAGAATCAGAAGCAGAAAAAAAGGGAAGTCCCCCACCTTGTCGGACAGATCAAAGCACAGCAGCACGCACTGCGCATGTCTGACGAAGGTACGCGTCACGACGTTCCGGAAGCGTTCCTCCCGGAGGTGTCATCAATGTACACCTTGATCTCATTTTGTGGGGTGCTGGTCGGGAAATGGGCCGGCAGAGCCTGGCACGCTGAGGAACAAAGACAGACATCAGCAGACTGTGTGGCCATGGACACGCACGCGGCTATTTTGACAACACTATAAAAACAAACAACAACAACAACAACAAAACACTAGCAGATTGTCTTGCCAGAGACAAGCACGGCTATCTTGACAACACTACAAAAAAAAAACAAACAACAACAACAACAACAAACACCAGCAGATTGCCTTGCCAGAGACACGCACGGCTATCTTGACAACACTACAAAAACAAACAAAAAAAAAAAAACCCACAAACTGCCTCGCCAGAGAATGCTTTACAGAACAGTACAGTCAGTGCAAGACATTGCACTCCAGTACACTGTGATATATTATACAGTACACAATGTTTGATGGTACAGAACATTATTCTGCAGAGAGCAGCCAATCACGGCACAGAACAAACAGTACAGAGCGGCAGGACACAGCACAGCACGTGCAGCACGCTGTAATACGTAAGACGTTAGAGAACTGACCCACTGTGATCCTCAGCATGTCTCCTCTAAACTTCTCCCCCAGGAAGCTGTAGCGGAGACACGTCTTGCCACAGCCATGGGGGCCGATGATGCATAGTCGTTTGCGCAGGGTGGCCATTTTAATCTGGGGCAGAAGAGAAGAAACATCTCAGTCAGTAATGGTCAGTACTTAGTACAGGCATGAACAACTCGGTCAATAACAGTTAGTGCTTAGTACAGGAATAACCTAAAGAGAAAACGGTTTATGATGTAAGAAACAACTCGGTCAAGAACAGTCAATACTTAGTAAAGACATGAACAACCTAAAGAGAAACCAGTTCATGACGTTAGAAACAAGCAGACAAAGGAATAAGCGAAAGACTATATGAATAACCAGTGTCACGAGCGAGTAGCCAAACTGAAGGGTATATCTGCCGGGATCCAGAGCAGATAAAAGAATACATGAAAGACATACACACGCACGCACGCGCGTGCTCACACACACACACACACACACACACACACACACACACACACACACACACACTCACTCTCTCCATCCATCCTTGTCCTCTAGACCTAAAGCAATGGTCAGAAAGCTAGTGTTTTCAGAGGAGAGATCAACCCAGGTTCCATGTGCACCACGCATTTAACGCATGTTAAACAACCCATGGCAACAGGAGAATTTCCCTCGCCAAACGTTGCACAAAAGCATTCATTATGGCTGGTCAGCACAGTCCGTTCACACAGGGAGTACACAGCTGTGGCTATGCACTCTCTCTGGGCGAGCAGCAGCCTGAATGTAGTCTGAAAATACGTGACGTTACACAGCACAATCGAATGCAATGGAATACAGCGCAAAATGAATACTATTGATTTATGATCAATTCAATTCAATTTAATTTCATGTCCTCTTACAAATGGAGAATGGTTTCGCAGTGATCATAAAAGTTACAATGATATCAAAAAGCGTTCGTACGTAAAATATGAAAAGTTGATAATAGTAAAATCTACACTCACACCCATAGTCACACCACCCACCATAACCTGCATGCACACACACACACCGAAGAATCGTGCGCGCATGCACACACAGACAGACACACATGTGCGCACACGCTTCCACCCACGCATCCACGCACGCATACATACACGCACGTAGAGAGAGAGAGAGAGAGAGAGAGAGAATTAAGAACTGCGCAAAAAGTGAGGACGAATAAACATGAAGAATAAATTCGGCAACGCGAGCTCAAAAGACGAAAAAACAGTGGACTGAAGTTTTACCTGTCAAAGTACCCAGTAACACAAACACTGTGTGTCCCTAACCTGACTCTTGTGTCTCCACAACACACACTGACCAGCTCACACCATACAATGGACCCTGTCTCCCTCAAGTTCACCAGCCAATGTGGACACGTGTCAACCACTCTTAACAGTCAGGGCCCCTCCACCCCCCCCCCCCCCCCCCCCCCCCCCCTTAAAAAACGACTTATCACAACATGGCGCCACTTCCAGCCAGTTTCAGATTTGTCAACAACACGATGTTTAAAGGCCGCCATTGCTGAGACGTTAATCGCACCATCCGCCCCCCTCCCCGCTCTGGTCAGTGTAATTATCCCCCCCCTCCACCCCTCCCTGATCACGTGTAGGGGTGACATAATCGATATGGTCAGCTGGTATGTCAAATGACACTCCGTAATGGCCAGGCAGGCAGTTATCAGAGAGTAGTTGGCTCAAGAGGCTTCATGGAAAGACGTTTGTTGATATCAGTCCTGTTTGCTAGAGTCAGCTGTGTTGGCTGTGGAGCTGAGGGGTACAACAGGGAATCACGTGTCTGTGCTGGTCTGTGCTGCTGAAGTGTCCATGAGTGAGTTCTCTTTCTGCAGAAACTGCACGCCACTGATAGATGCATCTAGATCTTCAAGACATTGGAAGCTGCCAGCAGATTGTTTCACGCGTGAACAAGTTGACACTGGAATTTCATTCTGTCCCAGTTTCCCCGTTTCCCTCCAGAACATTGACCAGTCTTTTCAACACAGGATTTGTTCACATATGGACAAGTTTACACTGGACTTTTTTCTTTCCCGGTTTCCCATTTCACTGCTGAACGATGTACAGTCTTCCGAGACTACAGGTTTTATTCAGACGTGAACAAGTTGATATGTCTGTCTTTCCCGTACATTTTGCTCCCAGTTTGGGGAGCTAAGTGACTGCTCGTTTCATTGTCCTGAATGTTGTTTATCCTGCCTGAAGAAGACCAAAAAGCCGCCGAACGTGTCGTGTTTTGTCTTGTAACTTGTTTGTCCTTTTCGTAGGGTGAAATAGAACTTTTTCTCTTAAGTTTGTTTCCCAGATTCCCGTTTCTCTCCTGAACATAGTACAGTCCACTGATGCTAGAGGATTTGTTCACATGTGAACTTGTGAAAATCGGATTTGTTTTTCCCAGCTTCCTGTTTTACTTCTGAACATTGTACAATCTTCCCTGACTAGGGAGTAAGTACCTGCCCATGTTCACACTCGAAAGTTGAGTTGTTCAACATTCAGTTGTTCAGTATATTTAGTTGTTTTTAATTAAGAAATAGGCTTTTACACTTTTGTCGCTGTTGTCCCCCTTGCAGAGGCGCCCTATTCCCTATTCCTGTGTGGTCTGGTGTTTTCATCAGGTATACGCTTTAAAAATCTGGCTTTTCACTTACTGAAGAAATTCAAGCAAATCTAATCTCCCTCCTTCCACCCCCCCCCCCTCTCTCTCTCTCCTTCAAAAAGACATTTGCTCTCTCTCTCTCTCTCTCTCTCTCTCTCTCTCTCTCTCTCTCTCACACACACACACACACACACACACACACACACATACATGCACGTCGGCGCACAATTGTTGTATATACTCAAACCGTTTAAGGTATACTTATTATTTTCCATTCGTCACTATAAAGTAGTTTCTTTGGCACTACGCCTGTAGAATCTGATGCCAATCAAGTTTATCAGTCTCTCTCTCTTCCTCTCCCCTACCACCACCCTCACATATCTCCCTCTCTCTTATTTTTACATGCACAATCATTTCTGTCAAACTTGTTATTAATATTTCTGCTTTATTTGACAATAATCGGTATTCAGATCATATTCAAACATCGCAAAGGTTAACTTAGTCATAGTTCATCGTCATATGCACTGCTATACTCGCGTCATTTTGTTTTTATATAAAAGTCGGTTAATACCAAACTTAAATGGAAATGTCTTACATGGAACATCGGTGCTTTGGTTTAAAGAGAAATAAACATTACTGGCGTACACTACACCTAATAGGGACTTTAGTTAAATCAAAGGACGGTCGTTGTGACTACATAGAAACGTTAACATTGCATGAAAAATGCCAGAACAAAACACACACACACACACACACACACACACACACACACACACACACACACACACACAACACACACACACACACACACACACACACACACACACGCACATACCTGGAGTAAATGGAGGCTGACTGCCAAAGAGCGCTCAGACTGGTAACACGGTGTGACAGAACTCACGCGCGCACACACACAGTGTCTTCACTGCGTAGACCCCTCGTTCTCCCCCTCCTCGGGACAGACGAGGTTTATATGCCTCCAGAGCGCACCCCCTTTATCTCCCGTCACGGGGTAGGACCCACAATAACAGCAGCAGTCGGAAACAACTGTGGAGTAGGACTAAACAGGAGACAGTTGACAAACATCGAGGCCTCACGTGACACGTGGACAAACAACGAGGAATCACGTGACCTGTGGACAAACAACGAGGAATGACGTGACCCGTGACAAGCAACGAGGAACCACGTGACCCGTGGATAAGCAACGAGGAATGACGTGACCCGTGGACAAACAACGAGGAATCACGTGACCTGTGGACAAACAACGAGGAATCACATGACCTGTGGACAAACAACGAGGAATCACGTGACCCGACTTCTTCATTGACGGGCCTGCAGAGAAATGAACCGGACAGAGATTGAAGAAAAAAGGGGAGGAGGGACAAAGGGGGGGGGGGGGGGGGGGGGGGGATGGGGGGGAGGGAGATTTTAATTATTTAGTCTCTGATCGAGTTTTTTGTATGTGTGTGGTTTCTTAGTTGCTTTATTTCTGACCAGTTTAATGTACCACATGCACATAATCAATGCTATGAGCCGCCATTATCCCCACATCCATCCCCAAAGTACCCCTACCCCCCCCCCCCTCAACAGTCCTCTCCCCTTCACCTCCTCCCTCCCCACTATCGCACCATCAGCAGCAAAATCCTGTGATTCGTCTCATGAAATGTGTACTATTCCTATCTCTCTTCTTCCAGGCTGCTATGCCCGCAATGATAACACAATAATGCCAGTGTACACGCACGTGAGTTCGCGTTAGCTGACAGTTTTCTGACTCGAAACAATGTGTTTTTACAAATGATCACCTTTAACCCTTTAACTGATATGTGCTTTCATAAGTGATCACGTTTAACCCTTTAACTGATATGTGCTTTCAATATGCATTAATGCAATATGGAACATGGAGTTTAGTACAATACAGCATGGTACAAACTAATGCAATATGGTACAAATTAATGCAATATGGTACATGGAATGTAGTACAATACAGCACGGTACAGATTAATGGAATATGGTACAAATTAATGCAATATGGTACATGGAGTGTGACACAATACAGCACGGTACAAATTAATGCAATATGGTACAATACAGCACGGTACAAATTAATGCAATATGGTACAATACAGCACGGTACAAATCAATGCAGTATGGTACATGGAGTGTAGTACAATACAACACGGTAAAACTTAATGCAATATGGTACATGGAGTGTGGTACAATAAAACACAGTATGTTTCAGTGCAACCTAATTCAATGCAATACAGTGTTGCTCTGTGCAATGCAACGTAATATAGTATACATGTACCACAATACAAAGCTATACAAAACAAAACATGACAATGCAACACAACAGTGCACTACAATACACGAGAATACGCTACAGTGCAATACACTACAAAACAATACACTACAATGGAATCCACAACAAAACAATACACTACAATTAATACACTACAAAACAGTACACTACAATGTAATACACTACAAAAACACACACTACGATGGAATCCCACACAAAACAATACGCTACAATGTAATAGAACACAAAACAATACGCTACAATGTAATAAAACACCAAACAATCCACTACAATGTAATCCAACACAAAAACAATCCACTACAATGCAATCCAACACAAAACAATACGCTACAATGTAATCCAACACAAAACAATACGCTACAAGCAAAGCACTACAAAAGATATAATACTATATGATACATTACAATGCACTACAAAACAAAACAATAGAATCTGCTACAAAACACTACACTACACTATGGCACATTACAATACAAAACAACCCAAGACTATGCAATACACTACAGTTAGAGTAACGCAATACATTACAATGCAATATGAAAGAGTTTAGCAGTGTACATTGTACCAAACGATACCATACTACAGCAAAACACACAGCACATATACAATACAAACAGTACAAGACAGTACACTGCAATACAACACCAGTACAATATTATACATCAGACTTACAGGAAACAACTGCAAGGAGGCAAAGTATGACCCTGTCAGACACAAAGGAGAAAAGTCAGTGTTTGTACATCTTCTGTTCATACATGTCAAATGTCCTCGGTAGTTCTAGTTCATGATGAACACAGAACACTGAAAAAGGACACTCTTTACAATGTCCATATTGAGGTATTCAGCATCTGTGCCAATACAGAAGGAAGCAACATCATCATGGCAATGACATTAACAGTAATTTACATTGATGATCTTTATAATAATAATAATAATACAATAATATAATGATAATGACAATAATAATGATGGTGATGATAGTAATAATAATGATGATGTAATCCTTACACACCGCAATCACTGAAAACAAACGCTACTCTACAATTGCGTGCATGATATATCGATCCAGTTCCTCTGCTACCCTTGCCGCCTCAGTTCTCACCTTCCTCCCCCAGACCCCCACACCCACCTCCTCCTCCCCTTCCCCTCGTCCACACCTCTCTTTTCACCCTCTCATCCATTCTTCCTGTCCCCCACCCCTCCCCTCTTCCATGTCCTCTTCTCTCTGCACACACACACTCGCATCATCAACCTCATTTCAACACAAGCAGGTGACGCGCGCGTGCACAAACACACACACACACACACACACACACACACACACACACACACACACACACACACACACACATAGAGCTCTAGTCACTAAAGTGTAACATTAGCTCCCCATCTGAAAACTAGAGGAAAGTGTTGTTGATAGAGTGCTTGTTTCAATCGGAGACGTTGTTGGTAGACTACCCGCATTAGTAGGAAGAGAGTTCCAGATGAGAGGAGCCGTGATACTAAACGCTTTCTCATCAACAGTCTTGTAGTTGCAACTACGGAATTACGATGGGTTTTTTCCCCCTTTGACTGTGCGGATAGAACGGGATGCTCGATATGTATGCAAAAGCAGAAATGTATTTGGGAGAGATTTCCATCCTGATCCCCTGATGAACATCCAACCCATGATGAACATCCCCCATGATGATGACATCCAACCCATGATCCCCTGATGAACATCCAACCCATGATCCCCTGATGAACATCAACCCATGATCCCCTGATGAACATCAAACCCATGATCCCCATTGACCATCCCCCATTGACCATCCAACCCATCATCCCCCGATGAACATCAAACCCATGATCCCAGGCAATAAAGTGACGACAGAGGTCCTGAGAATAAGCCGACGAACATCCAATCTATGATCCCAGGCAATAAAGTGACGACAGAGGTCCTTTGAATAAGCCGACGAGCATCAAACCGATGATCCCCTGATGAACATCCAACCCATGATCCCCTGATGAACATCAAACCCATGATCCCCTGATGAACATCCAAACCATGATCCCCGATGAACATCCAACTCATGATCCCAGCAGTCAAGTTGAGATGTACGACTCCAGACTGAGCTCCAAACTGCTCAAGAAGTCAGAGGGGAAGAAATGCATCATTATAAACATCAGACTCACTGAGAAAATTAAGAACGCACAGGAAAAAACGCACAGAACAACAGCGTGAGGACAATGAGCAAGTCCCACACCAACAGCACAAAGAAAGCTTTTAGGACTGTCAAAGACTTGACCAAACGAAAAGCCAGAACGATTCAGGTTAACGATGCAACTGTCTTCCAAAGGAAGAAGACATAATGGAAAAGCTGGACGGACTATTGCTGTGAAGTCTTCAAACCAGCAGAAGAAAGGAGACCAAAGTGTGTTCACAGAACACGATTCATCCAATGAGGATGATTTCCCAACACTTTGTGAAGAAGTCGTCGCTGCAGCGAAATCGCTGAATTAATGTGGGGAAGGCTGCAGGCATCAAACCGATCTTGCAGAACTCTTAAGATATGGTGAAGAGGCGGTCACTGATGTCCTAACTGCCATCAGGAACAAGGTCGGGCACACTGGGGAGTGGCTCACGCCATGAGCTCAGTCACTAGTTGTTCCCCTTTGTATGACAGGACATTTCCGACGTTGTAAGGCCAGCAAAGCAAGGCAAACACAATAAACAACAAATAAATTAACAAATAGTATGAAAATAAGTAAATTAATAAACAATTAAATAGATATGAATAGATTACAATATGTAATACCATTATTGTTGAAGAACAGACCAGATATAACTAAGGCAGAAATCTCATCGAGCAAATCTTAAACCTGCACACCATAGCAAACAGCATCTCTTATATGCATATATACACATACACACATACGCACTTTCGAACGCACGCACACAAATCCAGAAAAACAAACACACTTATCTACACATTTGGCGAGGTTGGTGACGCCTCTACCAGTTTTTGAGGACGTTTTGAAATAGAGAGAGACGGATTGACCGTAAGAAATGGAGTGAGAGATAAAGGAAGGAAGAGAACACCTCGACTCTAAACTACATGGTCCATCTCAGCAATTTCTCACCATGGACATCGCATCTCTCTCTCTCTCTCTCTCTCTCTCTCTCTCTGCCTTTACCTGCCGATCCACCTCAGCCTTCAGGATGACCTTGGCCTCACACGCACAGTCGTCCCATATCCATGGGAACCAGAGATCCTGAACTTGCTGGTAGGAACGCTGAAACCCAGGGACACCCAGCTACAGACATGGTGGCCTTGGAGTCACAGTCAGAGTGGGACAGGGGGGGAAAAAAATCACATTTAGGTCAGTACAAACAAGGAACGAAGAGTGACTTATGTGTTCAGAAAAAAATGGCTGCTGGATGGAAACGGCAGAGGGGATTATGGGTGGGGGGAGTGAAACGGTGCGGTTTGTAGGCCGTGTATCTGGTTTAGTGGAGTGGTATGATATATTTGTGACGGTTGTGGTTAAGGTGGATTAATAATAGTGGTAAGGGGGGGGGGGGAATATATATGTATATATAAATTGATAATAAAAAAAAAAGCATATATAGAAAGGATAGTAATGATAGTAGTAGTAATTATAACAAATAAATAGATGGATAAAATGAAAGTAACTGTAATTTAAAAAAAAAAAATAAATAAGTGAATAAAATAGATAAATGATGCCACTGGGTGAGGAAGTTGGTGGTAGTAGTTATGCGTGGGTAGTTGTGTAAACAAGAGATTATCTAATCTGTCATGTAATGAAACAGTATTTAATAACACTGCAGCTGAGTACCAAGAAGCGTTACACCAAAGTGGCTACAACTACAAATTACACTATGACCCAGGAAATGATATGAGCAGACACAAGAAGAACAGGAAAAGGAAAATCATATGGTACAACCCCCCATACGATGGAAGAGTTAAAACAAACGTTGGGAAAGAATTCTTTAAAATTCTGACATCTTTCCCAAAAGAGCACAAGCTGTTTAAGATATTTAACAGGCACAACATCAAATTATCATACTCATGTATGCCAAATCTCAAAAACATCATTGATTCAACCAACAAAAAACGAAAAGCAGTACAGAGACAAACGAGGGTGAAGAAAGGAAATCTTGCAACTGTACCAGGAAACAACAGTGCCCTCTAAACAATAAATGCCTCCACAGCAATATTGTATATCAAGCCACTGTAAAATCAGAGAACGCTGAAGAAACATATATAGGTATCACTGAAAACCAATTTAAAACTAGATATGCAAATCATAAACAGTCATTTAACAAGAAAGATACAAAAATCAAACAGAATTGAGTAAATATATTTGGAAACTCAAAGATAAAAAAAAATAGACTACAACATATCCTGGAAAATCTTAAAAAGAGCTGCATCATATAATAACATTTCAAAAGATGTAATTTATGCCTAACAGAAAAATATATGATCCTATGCAAACCAAAATTAGCAACCCTAAACACTAGGATAGAAATGGTTAACAATTGCAGACACAAATGGAAGTTCCTATCAGCGAGCAGAAATCAAAAAAACATGAAAAACACTGACCGCACGTGATGGCAGACAGCGAACACGAAAATAAAAAAAAACACCGACAACACCGACCCCCCATACCCTGACGACTGCACCAGCAAGAAACAGCGCTGTAGGTTTTATCACTTACATTTTAATCAAAGTTTGCCGCTCCCAAACCCGGTTGAGCACTTTTTAAAAATTATGTTGGTTAGCAACACAATTTTTTATATATATATATATATATATATATATATATATATATATAATATATATATATAATCAGAGGCATAAAAAACGCGAAAGCAAACTGCATGGAAATTTTGATTTAATTTGGCCAACGATTCCTTTGAACTGTGAATAGAGCAATCAAACACCGCAAAAGTGTCCTTTCAAAGTTCATTCTGGTAGAAAAAAAGGTCACATGAACTTGACCTTGACCCTGTGTTAACAGCAGAATGTCAGTATCTGGTGTGACCACCTCGAGCATTGATCACAGCTGTGCACCTGCGGGTACATCGAGCGCACCAGAGTGTTGGTCTGCCTCTGGGGGACTTGCCACCACACCTGGCCCACAGTGACAGAAAGCTGAGCTGCTGTCTGGGGTCTGGGGTTGAGCTGGTTCAACTGCCACTGAAGGGCATCCCAGAAATGCTTTATTGGGTTAAGGTTGAGAGAACGGGCTGGGTGAGGCAGCAGATTGATGTTGTTCTGCCTCAGGAAGTTCTGCGTGGCACGGGCAGTGTGTGGCCTTGCATTGTCCTGCTGAAACAGGTTCTGTGGATGCCGCTGGAAATGCGGCAGGACGTGGGGCCTCAGAACTTGGTCGATGTAATGAACAGCAGTGACCCCGTTACCATGTCCTGGACCCACATTCTGGAAGATGACTGGCCCAATACGGCGATCCATGCCGATAGCCCCCAGATCATAATGCTTTCACCACCCCATGGGTCCTTTTCGGTGATGTTGGCATCCGTGAAGCGTTCCCCGCTCTTCTCCAGATCCGGATACGGCCATCGCCTGGGTCGACGCAGAAAACCGGCTTTCGTCACTGAAGAGGACTCGGCCCCAGTCCTGATGGCGCAAATGCACGTGGATCTGTGCCCACTGCAGACGGTTCTGGCGATGCTGGAGTGTCAGGATAGGTC